>AWOL01S0000142.1:90006-114633 GCA_000715115.1 Nicotiana otophora | reverse complement strand
CCACCGGTCCCACAAAAAGTGTAGATTCTCGGTATTGTAGCAAGCTAACATCGTATCTAAGGCGTTATCGCGTAGTGGATTGCTCGTTTCGGCTTCAAATCATCAAATATTCAACTTTCAAAAAAATTAAAATCGAGATATTCTTACTTATTTTTTGTTAAAACTCATGTATAAAAATGCTTATTAGTTATTTTTTACTGTGTTCTATGTTATTTCGTGATTGTTTTGTGATTTAATTAATTTGTTATTTTGTATCCGGATTATATTATTAGTGTGCTAAAAAAATTAGTAACATAGAGAAATTGTTAGTTTATGAATAATTAATATTTTTAGTTGTTATAAAAAATGATAATTAGTTATTTTTTACTATGGTATATGTATTTTCATGATTGTTTTATGATTAAATCAATTTGTTATTTTTTATCCGGATTAGATTAATTATATACTAAAAGATTAGTAAAATTTATAAATTGTTATTTTAGGAAAAATTAATCTTATTTAGATGTTATTGTTGTACATATATTAATATGTGACTTTGATGTTGTTTAGTTCCCTGTAGTGTTATGTTGTGCCCGTAATTTTAATGTAGTGCCCGTAATTATAATGTAGTACCCTTTAGTGTAGTAAAATATAGTGCCCTTTTGCGTAGTATCTTTATAGTTATTGAAATTAATTATTTAATTATCTGTTAGCCCTAAAAATATCTGAAAAAAGATGATAGTTCAAACACAAACTCTCTCAAATTCTAGTCAACAAACGTAAGAAAATAACATTAAAAAATAACAATATTTGTCAAACTAAGTATTTTTATATGAATATTTATTAATTAAAGCATGTATAGTTATGAAAATTAATATTTAATTCTATTATACTCAAGAATAAGTGAATAAGAAAACAAACATATAAAATAATAAACTAACATATAAAATAAGAAACAAACATATGAAATAATAAACAAACATATAAAATAGTAAACTAACATATAAAATAATAAAGTAACATATAAAATGATAAACCAACATATAAAATAATAAATTAACATATAAAATTATAATATAGAAAATGTATCAACCTACGTAACAATATAGTAAAAATATTGAATAATTTTTAATATTAAAGATATTGCAATATATTTTAAAGATATTAAGAAATTAAAAAGAAAAATACTTTAATTAATATTATTCAATTTACAGTCATTGTCATGGAGGTTCCGCCTGTGCATCTCGGATCTACATCGCTAGAGCTACTATTGTTACAGGCCGACCATAGGTCTTCATACATATGGGATGGGCAGTGTTTGTCCCAGAAATTCCGCGCCAGACGTATAGACGATATGTGGGATTTCATTAGGGCCCACCCACTCCATCCTCGTATAGTTAGACGCTTTCAGGATACAGGTTACTACAGGATCACAAAGATCAGCCGGTTGCAGTTCGACTAGGCATTGATCACGGCTATGATAGAGTGGTGGCGACGGGAGACACACACGTTTCATCTAATCATCTGCTAGGCGACCATCACGGCGTCCGGCATTATCTCCGTGTGCGTCTCTGCATCGCATCTATCGCCTTCGGCGGATAATTATGCTTAACAGTTCGGCTTAACGGTTATCGGATTATAAATGTAATAATCTGCTAGCCATCCAATAAGACAACGAGCGGATTGGTATCGGATTAACAATTATCGAGTGGTTATCGGGTGGCTTATCAGCTAAAGCAAATAGAAACTTTTTGAATAATCATTCAATCAATACCAAATAGTTTCAAATCAATACCAATTTTTTAATACCATCTAAGATCTAACCAAACGGTATTTTTTTAATTGAAAAGTCTTCAAGACTACTCACACTGTCATACACGTATTAACCAAATTTTTAATACCATCAAGACTACTAATACAGTCATACACGTATTAATCATTGAGATTTTGATTTTTCGACTTCTCAGTTTTCAGTTCAAGAGAGAGACGAGACTGACGACTTCTCTGCCTCTGTTGGTTGTAGACAATTGAGAATTAGAAAGTAGAAATTAGGGATTTAGCCATTTAGGGTTTCAATAGTACTTTATATACATTGGGGTAAAAGTATAAATATAAAAAATCTTAACGGGTTAACGGTTTACCCGATAAGAAAATTGAGTAATCTACCCCCAAACCATTAAGTAGCTAATTATAAAATCTCAATCTGTTCCCCATCCATTACCGCGATATTCCGATACCAATAAGCCAATAAGCTATCAGTTTGGTTCGGTTTGGTTTTGAACAGCCCTACTAGAGAGGAACGGGTGTCCCACGAGGTCGTGGTGGTCGGCGAGGATGGGGTCCCCCGCAAGGGGACGTTGAGGCACCCGTGGAGGATATTAGAGATGATCAGCTGGGTGACCACCCCGAGCCACACTATGCTCCTTATGATATGCCGTCATTCAGCCTGCAGCTGTCGCAGGGACTTCGCAGTTGACCGCGTCAACTCCATTATTGATCGGGGGCACGACCATTATGCAACAGGAGGGGGATCAATATTTTCCTGATCGACCAGGGCCATCGACGGTTGCTGAGGATCGTCCGATACGAGAGGTGCATAGTGGGCGACGACTGAGTTACGACTCATCATCAGGGGCTGCTGAGGATGTTTCACATACTTCAGTGCACTCCGATGTTCTGACAGAGCAGTGTGTCGCTACTTAGGCGCATGTTTGTTTGTATTACTATTATTTCTATTTATTTTTATCTCATTGATTAGTCATCAGTATCTAAAGCATTTTTATTTTATTTAAAGACATCATCATCGCCCGTCACGGAGGACAATTTGTGTGATACTGACATGCCGGAGATGGATGATTTTATTCAGAAGCCCGCCGAGACCATGGATGACCATTAAATGTTTTTTAGCTAACACGTACGTTAGTAATTTATATTTCATATACTAAAATATCTTATTATTCTGTAGGTTACTACTAGACCGACGACCGCTTCTACCGAGTCTGCCAGCCTCACCGACGATCATGCTGCAGCGCATCCTCCGATAAAGAGGCGACGTGATGAGGATGATCCAGATAGCGTAGTCGGGCGGGGTGGAATGCGCCTCAGGCCAGCCAATGCTTTAAAGCATACATGTTGTGGGACACATTTACATTTATTATTATCTGTATATATGACATTAAATATATAATAGCAACATTATTTATGTTTTACATAATTTGCGCATGTGTTTTTATTTCTCGGGTTATTTATTAGTTTAATACTACAACACAAAAAAAAAATAACAACTTAACATAATTTAAATTCGGTACAATTAATGATAATACATGACATAAAACATAAAGATAAAATACTACACTCAACACGTCTATGTGTTTGTTTAGTCACTATCGCCCATTATTCTGTGCTTCAACCACTTAAATTTCTCTTCCAACCTATTTTTTTCTTCTTCTGTCTCTTTTAGTTTCTACTTCACTGCCGCAAGTTGTTGTTGTAGTTTAAAGATCTGGAGTTCATATTCACCGGTCATATTCCAAACATAGTGCAAACATGATTTGTAGTATAAGTAGTTAATGGGTTCATCATACCATTCTTGAAATCCACATTGATTTTCGTCCTACCAATAGGGATTATAACACAACACTATTAATTAGTATGTTATATAAAACATATTAACAAATGTTTTTCTTAAAATAATAACTTACAAGTTGTTGACAGATTCATCGTCTGTGCCCTAGATTGCAATTTGACCAACGTGGCTTCAAAATCGCATGTTTGAAAGCTGAAAACAAATATGTGGGTTATGGGTAAATACATTGGCACCCACAATTGTGAAATGGACACATTCAGTGGGAATCATTTTAACTTGAATGTTGACTTGATTTTTTTTGTCTTGATTCCACATATTGAAGCGTCCATAAGGTACAAGATAAAAGAGTTTATAACATATGTCCAGCAGGTATATGGATGTACCATTACCAAAAAAAGGCATTTCTCGGGCGCAAATGTGCGTTTGAAATCTTTTATGGTAACTGGGATAAGTCCTTTGCCTCTCTACCCAGGTGCATGGCCGCATTGCAACACTTTAACCCCGGGACTGTTGTTGAATGAAAGCTTGAGCGGAGTCCGGGAATACTGTTGTTCTGGGCATTTAAACCAGTCATTGATGGTTTTGTGCATTGTCGGTCGGTAATATCCATAGACGACACTCATGTCTATGGAAAGTATGATATTAAGTTGTTGATCGCCGTTGCAGTAGATACTAATAGAAGTAAGTGTTGCTGCATACTTAAAAACCTATAGTGGACTATTGCAGCCAGTGGGTGCTGAGTATTATTGGCCGTCGAAACCATTTAAAATGGTGTGTAACAAGGATTATGTGCATCAATGACAAGTCCAAAAAAATACGTATACGGAACCAAATGGATGTTGGTGATACCATTTATGCGCGTAAATGTGGCATATGTTCCCACACAGGACACGGCCATTGTAAATGCCACAATAACACATTGGTACGTCATTACGTCCAGACATTTCGTAATGCAAGAAAAATGAAAAGTTTTTCTATTAAACGCAAATAATAACTAAAATGCGCTAGGCTTTTATTGGCATCTAATACACATAACCCATATTGGTGGCACGCTATGTTTCGCGTGATAATGATTCTTTAGGGTACAAGATAGCTTTTCCAGAATGATAACTTTTTCAGGTCGACAAGACAATACACATAACGCATATTGGTGGCGCGCTATGTTTCGCGCGATAATGATTCTTTAGGGTACAAGACAGCTTTTCCAGAATGATAGCTTTTTCAGGTCAACAAGACAATACACATAACGCATATTGGTGGCACACTATGATTCTTTAGGGTATAAGACAACTTCTTAAACTGAACCAAGAGATTTGTATTCAAAGACCATTTGAAGAAACATTACAACATCCATTTCAAAAATGCCACTAATATTTAATAAGTGGTTCAAGAAGAGGCAAAAATGTGAAGGTTGTTCAACAAATCCCCATGGAACACGTCTTAACACTATCGATCCCTACCTTGAAAAACATATGCTAGGTTGCTATATTGATTTGGTTGATGTCAAGTGGTATGGTGTTCTGCGTCCCTTGGAAAATAAGCCTATCAATATACATACTGATCTCAAAGTTGCAGAGCACATTATTGAGGGCGAAGTGCATTCTACAAAGCCTGAAGTCATGCGAATTTGGGGCGAAAAACTATAATGGGTTCCCCTTTACTCAAAATGATGTGATTATGAAGTACTATGTCGCTGGCATGGGCTTGTTGTGCCACAAGCATCGTCTGTAACCTTCCAAACAAACACACACAAAGATGGATTATAAGTGATTCGGCATTTGATGAAGGAGATTCCAGAGATGGAAAAGGCACTAGCTGTTCATCATGCAATGGATGATCTTAACTACCTGGGCGGAACGGAGGATCACTACTGGGATTTATTAGAAAATAAAAAATGCATAGAGACAATGATTATCCTATTTTCCCAACAGTTGTCCAGTGGGAGGACTACCTAAGTTCTACCACAGACGTTGCCGGTAGGAGTCCCATATTGTTGTAGAAATCAAGCAAGTGGTCTTATTGATGATAGCGATAAAATATGATAAATGTCTATCAACTGGGCCCTAGATTACGATGCCCTCGGTCTCGAAGGGTGCGTACACGATGTTGACAAAAAAGATGAAGACAATGACAATGAAATAGTGCCACACAACGACGATAATGGTGAATGACAATTGTTTTTTTCCTGAGGTGTATGTTAAATTGTTGTTCTGAAGTATTAATGCTAAATATCAATTAGATTTAACCTTAATGGAAACATAATTTTATTTCATACATTTTACAAGCTGAATATTTACATACATTTATTATAACAAATTACTGCAATAAAACACTAAGTGTATCCTTGATAATTGGGCACATGGATGAACTTCTACCGGGAGCTGAATTATCATTGTGATGTGGATTCCTTTTGCAAAAATGATTTACTCCATTGTCCACCAGGAGTGAACTTAGGAGCTTTATGGTTAAGCTTCGTGGTCGGCGATCTAATGTCTTGTTTCCTTGTCGAAATAAGAGAATTCTGATCCATCATCTGAAATTCCTTCGCTTCTTTCAGCTTTGTAACTTGTTGATTCTGATCTATGTTTTATCACTTCACTTACAAATCATAATGTGTTGATATCCCATGATACACATTATCCTGTTGATGATGACTCCCGGATGGACCACCATGATCTAACACACCAAAACTAGGCATATTCCAATTGGCCGTTGGTTCATAACTTGTAAAATTCATATTTGGTTGGTACCCTTTGTGGAATATATGAGTGTTAATACAAATTCAATACATAAAAATAAACATCATAACATGAAGGACAATTGAAGTTTACCACTCGGCTTGTGGATTATGTGAACTAGGGGAGAAATTATTTCCTCGCTCCTTATTCGCCTGTGGAGATAAGTTTAGATCAGGCCAAACTCTTTCACCCGGAACCTCTTCGGCTAAAACTGCTCCAAAATAACCACCCGATAATTGAGAGATATCCTCAGTTTGCGGAACCTCATGATTATTGTGAACGTCTTCAGCCTTGATATGCATTTCCAATATTTTTATCACAAGAAGTTCCCGGTGTTCATCTGGAGTCCTCAAAAAGCTTTCAGAGTTTCATCGTCTTCGATGTTAAACTCAGCATAACAAGCAACCCCTTGCGGAGTAACAGAATACGATTCACCGAACATTTACTCACACTCATTTTTTTTTACATAACAACGATACCATTGTATCGTACTCCATTGTAAGTGGTAACTTAACATGACATTGTGGAGAACAACTATAGCATATTGAGTTTTTCTCCACCACAACCTCACCCCCAATATAATGAAATCATAATTTTTCGCTCTTCTAACATTATGACAAAATCCACGGGGCAGATATTTTTGGATCCTCCATGGTGGCAGATATTTTTGAATCCTTGATTCTTTATAGAGATCATTGTTCATCTTATACACAGCTTCCCTCCATAATAGACATGGAATTAAAAATATTATACAAAGATAGACTCACACATACACACACATGCATCTCTATATAAAATACTCTGTACATACGCACACACACGAAAAAGGAAGACTAGCCAAGCACAATATTCCTAATTCAGAACTAGTATAAGTCTGAGGTTCAATATTAAAATTATCTAATAGTGTTTTACTTGTGATTAAGTACACTCCTGCGATGATGCCCAATTGATTCCAATGGGTCAGTCAACCTATAGAAAGATTGGGAACTAAAGGCAAAACATCATGCTTTCTGTATCATTGTTTACCCGAAAAACGGATAGAGTTAAATTTATACGTAGTTCTAAGGATACGTGGTATAAATTGGTACAAATCATGAAAGATACATAAATGTGTATTGAAATTTTTTAAACAAAAAATGAATGCAAACCAGATGAATTAATTAGCCTAAGCCTTCAAGTTTAATCATCTCCAAATTGGGTGAAGAACGATTGATAGAAGAAACAATTTGACTAAAATACCAAAAGCCACCCAAAAATAGTATTGGCTCTGTTTTCTGTATATATTAGAATGAATGTGTGTCTGAATCAATGTGTCCTTACAAATGATAACCACTCTTAATATAGTGGGGGAATTCCATTTTGGGTATAATTAAAAATACATAGTGGGGATCCCATGATAGACTAATTAATTAACTTTTATTTGATTTTCGCCGAGATTTTCTCCCCACATGTGGCCATAACGGCTCTTTTGTCCCTTGGCTCGATCTCGATCTTGGCCGGTCTCGGTATGGGTCGGTCTCTGGGTCTCGAGCTCGATATTGACTGAGCTCGATATTGATCGGTCATTGGGTCTCGAACTCGATATTGATCGGCCTCTGGGTCTCGAGCTCGATATTGATCGGTCTCTGGGTCTCGAGCTCGATATTAACCGGCCTCTGGATCTCGAGCTTGATATTATGATATCGGACCTCGGTCCATCACGCTCTAATCTTGATTAATCACATGAAGGGTAAACTCGATTTTGACCGTATACAGATAGTTCCCTCGTTTCTCGGAAAGAAGGTGGCGAGAAACGATATGATTTTTCAACCTCCGACTAGGAGAATACTGCCGTTTGCGACGAACTCGATTGTGATGTATGTGACAAACGTCCCATCGGTCCAGTTACCAAGGCATTAAATATGCGTCAGTCGATGGTCGGCCACTGCCAATTTTGAACCGTCGCTTTGAAATCTATAAATAACCCCTTTCTTCATTATTTCAAACTTTTACCTTTAAACCTTTTTCATTCTAATCTTCATAGTCTTTCATCTTCTCCAAAGTTTCCTATTTTCAGGTTTTGGAGTTTCTTTGCTTGTTCTTCTCAAAATACCAAATACTTCAATCTCCCTTCTTCTTTGTTCACAGAAATTCAGATGGCCAAAACATCTAAAACCATTCCGCAAAAAGAGGTTGCTTCTTCATCACGACCCGCCAGCGGTGAGGATGCGGTGGAGCCTCGCCCTGAGAAATTTGTTCCGGTAGGGTGTTCAACTGTTAGTGATTTTAAAGTTGAAAAACCTTCTTCAGTACCGGGTCGATGTGAGCCAATGTCGAGGTACCAATGCACAATCACCGAGAACATTCTCGAGAAATTCAAACAAGAATGCAACTGGGCCGATAAGCACATGGTAGTCCCATCGCCTGATGAATCAATTACTACCCACGTGGAAGGGTTCCTAAGTTTTTATACTTATCCTTTTACGTTGGGTCCTTTAGACCCTGTCATCGTCACTTTTTGCAAGAGATACGACACGACCCTTGGCCAGATCCATCCTTATTTTTGGAGAATAGTGATTCTTCTCCGATTTTTCTTGAGCAAAATCGAGGGGTGTCTTTTCACCCTCGACCACCTCGTGTGCCTTTATAGTACCCGACTTTATCGAGGAGGGTTAATCAAGCTTGCTCGCCGAGCCACCAAAGCATCGTTCTCAAGTGTAGATGAGACTCGTGGTCGAGGTTGGATGGGCCGATTTGTTCGAGTCAAAACCTCGGACCCGATCCCTGCCGATGACATGCCATTTCCTGAGAAATGGAATATGAACCGTGAGCACTTATTTCCCTTCGTTCCTTTTAATTTTGTAACTGCCTTTCATTTTCTTGATCTATTTTTTCTTTCTTGTCACAAATATGGCTCGGATGCCTGAGCCGATTCCGGATCTTAAACAATGGGTTGAAAGTCTGGTGCTGCAGAGACCGTACTCCGAGCGCGCTTGGGTGGAATTATCAAAGGGTTGAAGGGAGGTTCGTAGTCATGGTAAGTCTCTTTCTAAATTTGTTTGTCATTTGATCTTCTTTACTTGCTTAACCCCCCCTTTTCCTTTGTAGGACTTGGGAAGGACGTTGCCATGAGGCCCCCATCTGGTGATGAGGAGGTTCGTGTCCCGAAACAGGTTAAAGAAAAGAAGAGAAAAGATGCACCGAGTTCCCCGGTCTCGCAAAAGACAAAACCGGCGAAGAAATCTTGCAAGCCAAAGGGGGCCCCTCGTGTTATGCTTCCGGAATCGATCCGTCGATTAAGGGACGATCTCGAAGAATTAGGAGAGGAATTAGCCGGTGTACGGGCTAATATTGTGATACAACAATCTTCTGAATCGGCGGAAGTGAATAAGGGAACCCTGGCCATAATTCCGGAACAAGAAAAAACTGAGACTATTCCGTCTTGAGCTGAGATGGTTGAAGGGGAGACCGAGGGTAGGAGTTCTCGGGCAACAGAAGATATCTCGAGGGATGAGCTCAGGATAGTTGATATTAGCGGATCCCCTCAGATTGCGGATGATATGATATGTTAGTCCATCATGATGGAAGGTCGATCCTACGAGGGCATTCGGGAGCCGATCGATATCCACAATTTTTTGGATGGACTCGAGTCAGCTGTCTCGGAGGAGAATATCGTGTTCGATGGATTACCGATACCAAAGAAAACATCACGATCTGGATCTACCGGGTCTTCATCGGTTCCAAAATTAGTAGACCGATTCTCGGCCCCGAGTATTGATCTTGATTGTAGGTGGAAGGTGGTGCTCTCCATCCCGGAGGAAACCCGAATTCCCCTCTCCCCCCCCTCCCTGAAGATTTCTAGTTATCTTCGGTCCCTAGTGACCGAAGAGGAACAAGCAGTGATGAATGCGGTAGGACCCGCCTGCCTTTTCAACGAGGCCCAACATGCTGTGAATCGGGTAACTTCGATGGAATCTATGTTATTTCTTTTATACTTGTTGTAGATAATTCTAACATTTTTTCCATGTTTGTAAGCTTCGGTGTTGCATCACGAGGCTTTCCTCCGAATTTAAGAAGAGCATGAGGCCGAGATTCGGGACCTCACTGAGAAGAGTGACTCCTATAAACTTCTTAACGAGAAACTTCGAGCAGATTTGGCAGCGGCACGGGATCAGCACGAGGAGATGGCCGAGCAGGTATTCCGAATACTTCACGATAGTGAAGACGAATTGGAGATAACTACTGACAAACCGATTTTGCAGGTTTGGCAGAGGCTTGAACAGATCAGACAGCTCAATTTGCAAGTAGATGAGCTAATGGCCGAAGGGGCAAAATTCAAAGAAAATATGGATATCTTCGCCTCCAAAAAGGAGGCTGTTCAAGCGCAATTGGAGTCAGCTGAGGCCCAACTTCGGGTTGCAAAAGAAAATGCCTCTGTGCAGATCAAGAGGGTTAAAGAGCTTTAGAGTTGGTTAGATTGGGCCACTTCCGATAAGGCAAGCTTGGCTAATGAACTCGAAGTGATCAGATCTGAGGTGACCGAGGCTAATAAAAGAGCTGATGCTAAAGTGGCCGAGTTCAGGATCGATGTTGAGGTTAATCAGGCCAAGGCCCAGAGCATGGTCGAACATGCTAAATGGCAGGCTCAGAGAGAAGCTCTCGAGGAGGTCAGTGCTCAGGGCTTCGATGTTGAGGCTGAAATTAAAAATGCCAAGGTAGAGGAAAACAGGGCTCGAAGGCTGGCCTTTCCTGAGAAAGACTCCGATAGCTCGAGCGAATCTGAAGGTGGGAAAGATCCCGAGGACGCGGCTTCCGATGAAGACCAAGCCATTTAGAATCTTAAGTAGTTTTTGTTATTTCTATCGAGGCTGCTTCGGCCTTTGTAAAGAACTTCCTTCGAGCTGTGTTTGCTTTTGTAAAAGATTTTGATGTATATATATATAAAACTTTTCCCTTCTATGGCTTCTAAATCTTTTGCCTTTTTGTTAACTTATACAAAGGTCAAAAGGTGCCTTAGCATGGAATAATTATTCGAAGTCCCAAGATTGAGGTAGAAAGGACCGATAGCAAGTACTGCACTTGACATTTTCTTATAGACAGCCCCTGAGTGAATGTTCGAACTCGAACTGAGGTGGCTCTTAGGCTTGATAAGTAGATGTCAAGTAAAATGATTCGCTGGAACTCGAAGCAAAGTATCCCTTAGGCTTTACAGTCGAGTGAGAATAATTTCTCGAACTCGAATTAAGGTAGCTCATGGGCTTTAATCAAGTGAGAATGATTTCTCGAACTCGAATTAAGGTAGCCCTTAGGCTTTGTAGTCGAGTGAGGATGATTTCACGAACTCGAATCAAGGTAGACTTTAGGCTTTGTAGTCGAATGAGAATGATTTCTCGAGCTCGGATTAAGGTAGCCCTTAGGCTTTGTAGTCGAATGAGAATGATTTCTCGAGCTCGGATTAAGGTAGCCCTTAGGCTTTGTAGTCGAATGAGAATGATTTCTCGAGCTCGGATTAAGGTAGCCCTTAGGCTTTGTAGTCGAATGAGAATGATTTCTCGAGCTCGGATTAAGGTAGCCCTTAGGCTTTGTAGTCGAATGAGAATGATTTCTCGAGCTCGGATTAAGGTAGCCCTTAGGCTTTGTAGTCGAATGAGAATGATTTCTCGAGCTCGGATTAAGGTAGCCCTTAGGCTTTGTAGTCGAATGAGAATGATTTCTCGAGCTCGGATTAAGGTAGCCCTTAGGCTTTGTAGTCGAATGAGAATGATTTCTCGAGCTCGGATTAAGGTAGCCCTTAGGCTTTGTAGTCGAATGAGAATGATTTCTCGAACTCGAATTAAGGTAGCCCTTAGGCTTTGTAGTCGAGTGAGGATGATTTCACGAACTCGAATCAAGGTAGACTTTAGGCTTTGTAGTCGAATGAGAATGATTTCTCGAACTCAAATTAAGGTAGCCCTTTGGCTTTGTAGTCGAGTGAGAATGATTTCTCGAGCTCGGATTAAGGTAGCCCTTAGGCTTTATAGTCGAGTGAGAATGATTTCTCGAGCTCGGATTAAGGTAGCCCTTAGGCTTTATAGTCGAGTGAGAATGATTTCTCGAACTCGAATTAAGGTGGCCCTTAGGATTTGTAGTCGAGTGAGAATGATTTCTCGAACTCGAATTAAGGTAGCTCTTAGGCTTTGTAGTCGAGTGAGTATGATTTCTCGAGCTCAAATTAAGGTAGCCCTTGGGATTTGTCGTCGAGTGATAATGATTTCTCGAACTCGAATTAAGGTAGCTCTTAGGCTTTGTAGTCGAGTGAGTATGATTTCTCGAGCTCAAATTAAGGTAGCCCTTGGGATTTGTAGTCGAGTGAAAATGATTTCTCGAACTCGAATTAAGGTAGCCCTTGGGCTTTGTAGTCGAGTGATAATGATTTTTCGAACTCGAATTAAGATAGCCCTTGGGCTTTGTAGTCGAGTGATAATGATTTTTCGAACTCGAATTAAGATAGCCCTTGGGATTTGTAGTCGAGTGAGAATGATTTCTCGAACTCGAATTAAGGTAGCCCTTAGGCTTTGTAGTTGAGTGATAATGATTTCTCGAACTCGAATTAAGGTAGCCCTTGGGATTTGTAGTCGAGTGATAATGATTTCTCGAACTCGAATTAAGGTAGCCCTTAGGCTTTATAGTCGAGTGAGAATGATTTCTCGAACTCGAATTAAGGTAGCCCTTAGGCTTTATAGTCGAGTGAGAATGATTTCTCGAACTCGAATTAAGGTATCCCTTAGGCTTTACAGTCGAGTGAGAATGATTTCTCGAACTCAAATTAAGGTAGCCCTTAGGCTTTGTAGTCGAGTGAGAATGATTTCTCGAACTCGAATTAAGGTAGCCCTTAGGCTATGTAGTCGAGTGAGAATGATTTCTCGAACTCGAATTAAGGTAGGCCTTAGGCTATGTACAATTTGATCTCGTTGAATTTTTGGATGGAAGTCCCCGATTTATGGGGTAATTAATCGAACTCCAGTCATGGTCGGCCCTTAAGCCTATTTGCATAATAGATCGAGAATATGAAGTAGGAGAACCTTTATGAGGTATGAGATATCGGTAAAGAAGAAATTTCTCTTTTATAAGTCATGCGTACATATTTTGCGCCAAGGCTTGAGCAAACTATGCGGGCATGGTTTGTTTGACCATTTGGCGCTTACAAATTTTTCCTATCGAGACCTTGTTGCCATGAAGTAACGATCTTGCCCGAACTTGATATTCGAGGGCAATGCCCCCCCAGTATTCGAGGTTGATTGTAAAGAGGCCTCGGATACTGTTGAATTGTTCTAAGTTAGCACGATCAATTATTGCCTCATTAAAAACCTCACCGGAAAACCCATTTGGGACAAAACCGGTCTAAGGGAAAAAGAGTGCAATGCACGCTTTCAGACCTAAAGGCTTCACGTTGAAGAATACATCCTTGCTTCTGCTCGAACACCTGCAAGGGTTAGTTTCAAAATACAAATGAACATGGGAGGGTCGTACCTTAGCAGTAGTATCGTTTTAGGTGCGATACATTCCAATTGCTCGGTAGTTGTTTGTCGTTTATCATACCAAGCTTGTAGGATCCTTTTCCGACGATTTCGAGAACCAGATACGGTCCTTCCCAGTTCGGACCAAATTTCCCTTCATTTGGATTGCGAGTATTGAGTGTGACTTTTTTTAGCACCAAGTCCCCGATGTTAAAATGTCGAAAATTGGTTCTTCGGTTGTAGTACCTTTCGATTCACTATTTTTGGGCGGCCAATCTGACGAGAGCAGCTTCTCATCTTTCGTCCAACAATTCTAGTCTCGTATTCATGGTATGTTATTTGACTCCTCTATTGCATATCGAAACCTGATGCTAGGCTCTCCGACCTCGACCGGGATAAGAGCTTCGGCGCCATAAACCAACGATAATGGTGTTGCTATGGTACTGGATTTTGATGTTGTACGGTATGCCCATAAGACCTCGGGTAATATTTCTCTCCATTTTCCTTCGGCATCGGTCAATCTCTTCTTAAGATTTTGGATGATGGTTTTGTTGGTTGATTCGGCTTGTCCGTTCCCGCTGGGATGATAAGGTGTTGATATGATCCTTTTGATCTTGTGGTCCTCGAGAAATTTAGTTACTTTGCTGCCGATGAATTATTTTCCATTATCACATACAATCTCGGATGGCATCCTAAATCGACATATGATGTGGTCCCAAATGAAATCTGTCACTTCTTTTTCCCTGACTTTCTCGAAAGCCTGTTCTTTAACCCATTTAGAGAAATAATCAATCATAAACAAAATAAATTGAGCTTTACCTGGGACCGATGGGTGGGGGGCTAACGATGTCTATTCCCTATTTCATGAAAGGCCATGGAGATAAGACCGAGTGGAGTAGTTCCCCGGGTTGATGAATCATGGGCGCATGCCTTTGGCATTAGTCACATTTTCGAACGAACTCCCTTGCATCCTTGTCCATATCGGTCTAATAATATCCTGCTCTGATTACTTTGTGGACCAGCGAATTGGAACCGGAATGATTTCTATAAGTGCCCTCGTGAATTTCATGTAGGATGTAATCGGTATCTCCAGGTCCCAAACATATTGCTAATGGTCCATCGAACGTCCTCCTAAATAGTGTTCCGTCTTCGGACAAGGTGAACCATGCTACCTTTGTGCGCAGAGCTCTCGATTCCTTTGGGTATGATGGAAGCTTCCCGTTCTTGAAGTACTCTATGTATTTGTTTTTCCAATCCCAAGTTAAACTTGTGGAGTTTATCTCAGCGTGACCTTCTTCGATTACCGATCTCATGAGTTGTACGACACTCCCCGAGTTGAGTTCGTCATCTTCGACCGATGAACCTAAGTTTGCAAGGGCATCGGCCTGATTGTTTTGTTCTCCGGGTACATATAGCAAGGTCCATTCCTTAAATCGATGTAGAGTCACCTATAGTTTATCCAAGTACCTCTGCATTCGATCTTCTCGGACTTCAAAAGTCCTATTGACTTAGTTTACCACGAGGAGGGAATCACACTTAGCCTCTACGACTTTCGCTCCCAAGCTTCTAGCTAGTTCGAGACCTGCAATCATAGCTTTATACTCGGCCTCATTGTTCGTCAATTTTGTAGTTCTGATAGACTGTCTAACTACATTACATGTGGTTGATTTTGGTATGATGCCTAGTCCGGACCCCTTCGCGTTCGAGGCACCGTATGTAAAGAGGGTCCAGACTCCTGAAGAGGTACCCGATTTTATTAGTAGTTCTTTTTCGATCTCGAGTACGAAGGCCGGTGTAAAGTCAGCCACGAAGTCCGGCAAGATTTGAGATTTGATGGTGGTTCAGGGTCGATACTTAATGTCGTACCCACTAATTGCTATGACCCATTTGGCCAATCGACCCGAAAGCTCGGGGTTTGTGCAAAATATTTTGAAGAGGATAAGTTGTTACAACACATATCAGATGATACTGGAAATATGGTTTTAGTTTCCTAGAGGCGCTTATTAAAGCAAGAGCTAATTTTTCTAAGTGTGGATATCTAGTTTCGGCCTCACATATGGTCCGACTAACATAATAAATAGGGAATTGCGTACCTCGTTCTTCTCGAACCAGGACTCCACTTACCGCTATCTCCGAGACAGCCAAGTACAGGTAAAGTTGTTCGTCCATTTTCAGGATATGAAGCAGCGGCGAGCTCGATAAATACCGCTTTAGTTCCTCCAAAGCCTGCTGGCATTCCGGAGTCCATGCAAAGTTGCTCTTCTTATTAAGTAGTGAGAAGAATCGGTGGCTTCTATCTGAGGATCTCGAAATGAATCGTCCTAGGGTAGCTATCCGCCCTGTTAGCCTCTGCACGGCCTTCATATTATCCACTATCGTGATATCCTCGATAGCTTTGATTTTATCGAGGTTGATCTCGATTCCCCAATTGGACACCATGCAACCAAGAAAATTACCTGAGCCAACTCCGCATGCACATTTTTCGGGATTGAGCTTCATATTGTATTCCCTCAGTATATCAAAAGTTTCCTGCAAATGCTTTAAATGGTCCTCTGCTCAGAGGGGCTTAACTAACATGTCATCAATATAAACTTCCATTGATTTTCCTATTTGTTTTTCAAACATTCGATTTACTAGGCGTTGATAAGTTGCACCAACATTTTTCAGTCCGAATGGCATTACGTTATAACAGTAGGTACCGTACTTAGTGATAAACGAGGTCTTTTCCTGGTCCTCCGGGTTCATCTGTATCTGGTTGTACCCGGAGTAGGCATCAATAAAACTGAGAGTCTCATGGCCGTCCATGGCATCGATCATACGATCGATATTAGGCAATGTGAAAGAATTCTTAGGGCATGCCTTGTTTAGGTCTTTATAATCTATACACATTCTAAGTTTGCTTCCCTTCTTAGGGATAACCACCATGTTTGCTAGCCATTTGGGGTATTTTACTTCTCGAATGGATCCTATTTTAAGAAGTTTGGTTACCTCGTCCTTGATGAAGGCATGCTTGACCTCGGACTGGGGCCTTCGTTTTTGCTTCACCTGATGGAATTTCGGATCCAAACTTAGTCTATGAGTGGTTATTTCCGGTGGAATCCCTGTCATGTCAAGATGGGACCAAGCGAAACAGTTCATGTTAGCTATAAGAAATTGAATGAGCTTTTTCCTGAGCTCGAGATTTAACCCCATACCCAGGTATACCTTTCGCTCGGGCACATGTTCGATTAGCATGATTTGCTAAAGTTCTTCGACCGTTGATTTGGTAGCATCGGAATCATTGGGGACCATGAAGGAATGAGGGATCCCATAATCATCATCTTCGTCAGTCCTTTGATTCTCTAATTGGGTCAAGGCTGACATTTGTGATTGCTATTTGGTGTCCTATTTCTCCTTCGAACGATCCCTTTGTCTATGATAGTGATGATATCGGAATCACTTCATCGACGACAGACATTTCCTTTGCAGTTGGTTTCTCCCCGTATACTATTTTGATTCCCTCAAGTATTGGAAATTTTAGAACCTGGTGAAGGGTCGAGGGTACTGCTCTCATGTTGTGGATCCACGGCCTCCCGAACAGGGCGTTATATCTCATGTCACCCTCGATCACGTGGAACTTTGTTTCCTGGATGGTCCCGACCACGTTTACTAGCAAAATTATTTCTCCCTTAGTAGTTTCACACACCATATGGAATCCGTTTAGTACCAGAGTTGCGGGCACGACCTGGTCCTGTAGATCGAGTTGCTCTATGGCCCTTGATCGAATAATGTTGGTCGAACTACATAGATCAATTAACACACGTTTAACTTGAGTTTTATTTATAAGTACAGATATTACCAGTGCTTCGTTATGGGGCTGCATGATTCCTTTCGCGTCTTCATCACTAAAGGACATGGTTCCTTTAGGTATGTAATCCTGAGTTCGAGATCGCTTCTCTCTTATAATCGACATCTTAGTGCATTTAAGCACCGGCCCCTGGGGGACATTGATCCCTCTAATGATCATGTGGATAATGTGTTGTGGCTCTTCTTGTTCGTTTTGTCTGTTGAACGCTTTGTTTTTGAAATGGTTCTTGGCCCGGTTGCTTAAAAACTCTCGAAGGTGCCCTACATTGAATAACCGGGCTACCTCCTCTCTCAACTGCCTGCAATCTTTCGTTCTGTGGCCATGGGTGCCATGATAGTTGCACATTTGATTGGTATTTCTCTAGGTTGGATCGAACTACAGAGGTCGATGCCATTTAGTATCTTTGATGCGTCCGATAGCCGATACGATGAAGGATGCATCAATGTTGAAGCTATATTCTGATAACTGTGGTGCTTCCTTAGGTCTGGTATGCCTATCTAACCTACTCTTGTTCATCAGTCCTCGAGACCCTTGGCCTCGATCACTTCTCCTTTCGCCTCGTACGAGGTTACGTCCCGGTTCGCTACCCCTACGATCTTCATTATACGACCGGTATCGGTCCCTGTTCGACCTTGTTCCTCGGTCGGTGTCCCTTTTAATAAAAGATCCAGAACCCAATTGGTCATCTTTGACTCTAATCTTCGATTGATATCGATTGTGTACGTCGGCCCAAGTAACACCGGGTACTCGATCAAGTTCTGCTTCAACCGCCGTGAAGCTATCAAGCTTCGTTCGTTCAGTCCTTGGGTGAAAGCTTGAACAGCCCAATCGTTTGTGACCGGTGGTAGATCCATTAGTTCCATTTGAAAACGAGATACGAACTCTCTTAGCATCTTGTTATCTTTTTGCCTTACCTTGAAAAGGTTTGACTTCCTGATTTCGATCTTTATGGTTCCGGCATGTGCTTTTACGAAAGAATATGCAAGCATAGCAAAAGAACCTATAGAGTTAGGCGGTAAATTATGATACCATATCATCGCTCCCTTTGACAGGGTTTCACCGAACTTCTTTAATAATGCGGATTCGATCTCGTCATCTTCTAGATCGTTCCCTTTGATAGCACATGTGTAAGAGGTGACATGTTTGTTAGGGTCGGTCGTTCCATTATATTTAGGAATTTCGGGCATGCGGAATTTCTTTGGGATCGGTTTTGGAACTGCGCTCGGGGGGAAAGGCTTTTGTACTAATTTTTTGGAATCCAAGCCCTTCAATATTGGTGGTGCCCCCTGGATCTGATCAACCCTGGAGTTATAAGTTTCCACCTTTTTGTCGTTTGCTTCAATCCTCCTTTCTTCTGACTCTATTCGTTTTGTCAGTTCCTCCATCATTTTAATAATTTCAGGATTAGTCCTCGATTTTTGTTCATTTGACCTTACTACATCTGGCCCTATTTTGTGGGTGACTTCTTGGGGTGGACCGGGTTCGAGCCTGCTCGGTGTCTGGGTTTGGCTCTGCAACTGAGCTATCACTACCTGTTGAGCTTGCAACATTTTGAAAATCATACGCAGGCTGATCCCGTCTTCTCCAGCATTTTGGGAATTTCGAACTGCAGATGGAGCTCCACTATGAATGCTGTTTTTCGGGGTCGGAACGTTGGTTCGCCTCAATGGCCACATGTGAATTAACGTCAATTGGATCTACGGCTCGAGTTCCAACTGGGTCGACGAGTGGCCTTTCATCCCCAGGCGTCAAGTTGTTGTTCTCATCTTGAAGGCCAGTTTCGTTATCGATAGGTAGGGCCATTAATTGAGAGTTCGTCGTTTGTAACCTCAAATCAAAGATACTTTCGAGAGCAAATGTAAAATTGTGTATTTCATAGAGATTCGTACCGAATAACCACTATTATCCTTAGCCCCACGGTGGGCGCTAAACTGTTTGCCCGAAAAACGGATAGAGTTAAATTTATACGTAGTTCTAAGGATACGTGGTATAAATTGGTACAAATCGGAAAAGATACATAAATGTGTATTAAAATTAGTTATACAAGAAATGAATGCAAACCAGATGAACTAATTAGCCTAAGCCTTCAAGTTTAATCACCTCAAAATCGGGTGAAGAACGATTGATAGAAGAAATAATTTGACTAAAATACCAAAAACCACCCAAAAATAGTATTGGCTCTGTTTTTTGTATATGTTAGAATAAATGTGTCTCTGAATCAATGTGTCCTTACAAATGATAACCACTCTTAATATAGTGGGGGAATCTCATTTTGGGTATAATTAAAAATACATAGTGAGAATCCAATGATAGACTAATTAATTAACTTTTCTTTGATTTTCGCTGAGCTTTTCTCCCCAAATGCGGCCATAACGGCTCTTTTGTCCCTTGGCTCGATTTCGATCTTGGCCGGTCTCGCTATGGGTCGGTCTCTGGGTCTCGAGCTCGATATTGATCGGTCTCTGGGTCTCGAGCTCAATATTGATCGGTCTCTGTGTCTCGAGTTTGATATTGATCAGTCTCTGGGTCTCAAGCTCGATATTATGATGACGGACCTCGGTCCATCATGCTCCAATCTTGATTAATCACACGAAGGGCAAACTCGATTTTAACCGTATACAACCATATATATATGAGATGGGCCAACCTTTTAAGCAACAAGTGATCACTATGGTTGTAGTCTCCTTGACATATCAAGTTTGTTAAAGATCTAGCTGGTTGCTTCTCAACTAACATCACCTTAATTATAGTAGGGCATACTTAACTGTCCTCCCAAGACACAATGAATCAAATCTTGATCATGAATAACACATACGCAAACAGCGAAGACCCCATCTGAACCAAAGATGGCTTGTCTTTGTCATTTGATAAATTTAGGTCCCGAAGAACCAGAAAACAGTGACCTTTCAACCATATTCACCTATCCATCTAGCAATATTCGTGTTCTCGGTATTATATTTAAGTCTTCAATTAATGTCATTCTCTTTAATTTCCTCAAGAAGGAGCAATTAGATAAAATGAAGAAGATGAGTCTGTTACTGAGGAAGTGTAAGACCTTGTCAAGGCAGCTTGGAAGAAGCTCATCTTATAGTAGTTTAAGGTCCAAGTCCACAAGAGAAGATTTGATCTGGAATGTGGAATCTCAGGATAATAAAGAAGATTTTGAGACAATTCTAGTTGGGAGCTCAAGAAGGAGATATGTGATAAAATCCAAGTACTTGAGCCATCCACTGTTGAATGCTCTAATAGAGAAATCAAAGCAGAAGCATGCATGGGAAGGCCATCTTTCAGTTAAGTGTGAGGTTGTGCTCTTTGACCATCTTCTCTGGTTGCTCGAAAATGCTGATCCCAGAAACCTTACTTCTGATTCTTTGGAGGAACTGGCTGATCTATATGTAGTTTGAATTTTTCCAATCCTGGTATCTGATTTCCCCCTTAATTCCCCTAGTCAAACTAGTACGTAGTAGTAATAAATGTTAAGGAGTGACTCATGTCTCTCCAAAAGAATGACAAGAATCTCAGTCCTATTATGTGTACGTTCTTGGTTATAGCTTATATCATTCTTTATTCAAATTGTTCATATCCAATGTATGTAAGAGATAAAGCTTGTCGTTGTTGGAATGGTACGTACATGTGATGTTGATTTAAGGAAAGGACACCAAAAGCAAATTTTGATGCATCCTAAGCAATAATTGTTTGAAAGATTTCTTAATGGGGAAGTTTGTCATCAATAAACAAACTCACAACACAGGAGTAATTTACTTAATCAATAACCAAATGCAAGAGGAAAAAGAAAGAAAGACCGAAAGAAAGAGAAAAAAAAAAACGCACTAATCAAGAGACAGACAATGGAAGGAAATTATTAAGAAAAAATTGAACAAGAAAGCAGCAATTATTCCCTTATTAAAACAAAATTGTTTCTGGAATCTTTTTAAATATTTTTTCTCTTAACTTTGCGTTTTTGTTGTTGAAATCGAACACTATTTATCTCCTCTACTTTTAGTGATTTTTTCAACAGATACAAAACTTCAAATATAAACTCTACTATTCAATATATCATATTTTTGTATAGGTGTTCTTTCTTTTTATAGAATTGGTTGCATGAAATATCTAAACGGTGATGTATCTTCTTTTTATTACTTTAAGCTCCCGTTTGGTCATAAATTTTGGTTACATTTTAAAAAAAAAAATTAAAAACATTATTTGTGAAATATGATCATGTTTTGGGGGAAAAAATCAAAAACTTCAAGTTCCCAAAAACTGGTTTAGGACAGTTTTTGGGTGAAAATTTTTCTTCCGCTCACAAAACTTCAACTTTTCTTCGAATAATATGCATGTCCAAATACAATTTGAACTTTCAAAAATTATTTTTCAACACAACTTCAAAAACTCTTTTTTTTTTTTTAAATTTCAATCAAATCTACTTGCAAACGCTATTAGTTTGGTTTGGCTGAGGTGCTGAAATTGAAAATTCCCAATTAAGCTGGCAACAGGTCCCATATTTCTCCTAAAATATGAAACTACTTACTATTGCTATAGTGTTAATGCTAAAACATATTAATATGTTTTAATCGTACAGTGAAATTAGGGAAACAAGAAACAACCCATTGTTTTATTTTCTTTACTAAATTCGCCATTTGATTATGAATACAATCATAAAATTGTAAATTCTAATTCAATTCCATGGGAGTTAAATGATAGAAAGGTGGTTTCGTGCCACTTCTTTCATTTTCTTCCCATCCAACCCACATCCAAATCATTTTAATATGTTACAGTCGATGTTTTGGTTTCTTTTTAGACATGTTAAGTGAAAATAGCCTTATTATGTATTTGACAAGCAAAACGAAAAGAAAGAGGCCGATAATCTTTGAAGACACTCTAGTTGAAAAGGTCGATGTTTACACTTGAGGAGAAATGGATCTTGATATGGGACAAATGGTCATAGTCAGGCTGAAACAGTAACCTCGTAATTATATTTTCATAATACACTACTTATGTGTAATGTTCTAATGTCATAAAACTTACTTTATTCCGTTTTCTTTTATATGTCTTAGCTTGACTAAACATAAGTTTAACAATACAAAGAAAATTTTAAATCTTGAGGTATTAAACTAAAAATATATATGACATACTTGTTTACCCTAAAAAACGAATAACAATTAAATTTGTAAGTGGATTTAAGGATACACAGATTAATTCGATACAAACGATAAATTGCGTTAGATTAAACAAATAAAGATATAGTAAATTCAAACCACGTGAGGATGATAATTCCAGCCTTGATGAAATATTCACCCTCGATCCGGACTCACAATGGCCAGCACTGATGAACAAGAATAAGAGCTTTCAATAACAGTGAAAATAATAGTATATTACTTTGTGACGCGTGTTACAATATGTTCAATGAATAATCAGACTCCCCTTTTATATAGTAGGGGATTTTTACCCTAAGTATAATTCTATAAAAGGTAAAACATCTTATGTTTAACTGATCACCGGTTCTCCATCGATACGTGTCGAGATCCACGCCGTGATATCCGGCCGGTTGCGGATATTACGGCTTTCTGTTGGTCATGCTTGGTTGTCTGACAACGTTCTCCAAAATCCTTTGGGATTTGGACCGATCTCGGATCATGGCCCCGATATTCTTGAGAGTGGGTGTCAGGCCCCCAGACTCTGACTCGATGAGACCCTTGCCTCGATTCCGGTCCCTTGTCATCATGTCGCTAGCTCGGTTTAGCGTATCGAAAGCCGAGGTGTACCATGAGCTTGGTTTTACCCGTACACAATACCAAAAAATATCATTTGAATCTTATGGTCTTAAATATGCATGTCATTCCTTATATAAAAAAAATATCAACAAGGATAAGATGATGTAAGGTCCCGTAAAAGTTTACCTAAAATTCGGGGTTTCGTGGTGTCGAAGTAGACTTATGCGTTGATGATTGTAGTTCGGACTTTTTGGGTTGAATAGTACTTTGGGGAGTAGAAGAATTTTTTCGGAAGTGCAAGGCGTTTCTGCGGCCCATTATGCGATCGCAGAATTAGTCTGCGGACCGGAGATCTGCCGCAGAACAAGGCAGAAATCTGGGCAAATGTTTGGGCCATTATGCGGTCCATTATACTGCCGCATAATCATTTCGCTGGCCGCATAACCCATCGCAAACCCAACACACAAAAATATTCCGGAAGGCAGTTCTACGGTGTATTATGCGACCGCAGAATAGGTCTGCGGACCGCAGACCGATCGTAGAGTGAGGCAGGGGTGCCCAGTTCCTGAGGGCCATTATGCGACCCATTTTGCGGACCGTAGATTTCCATTGGGGCTTCATTTTTATAATTTTTGAACCCGACCCCATTCTTATAAAACAACCTTGGGGATTATTTTAGAAGGTTAAAACATATACTTCTAGAGAGAGGGAGTGCCATAAAGTGAGAAGGGAAGTTCCTAAACCCATCACTCATCAGTTCTTGCCCAAAGTTGAAGAATTCACTAGGTCTTCATCCTAGAGGTAAGGTTCTACTCCATAGCCCTCAATTTCATGATTTTAATTGAAAATAGGTAATAAGCCAAGCAATTCTTGGGTGTGGGAGTTGTTTATTTTACATGCATGTACCATCAAGGGTAGTAGAAAGATTATTGAGCTCTTTTGGGTAACTTTGGGTAGAGGGGTGAAAGAATCCACCATAGGAGGACCTTGAACCTTAATGCTCACCTAGTATTTGATAAAATGCTCAAGTGAGCTGGAACTATGAACTCCTTCCTAATTTGTGTTCAATTTTGCTATATCTCTAAATAGATCGAAGTGGTTAAGATTTTTGGAACATAGTAGTAATTTAAAATGCTTGAGGCAAGGTATGTTGGCTAAACTTCTCTCTTAGAATTGAATTACCACGATGTTCTTGTAAGTCCCGAGTTGTCCATTATGAATTGACTTTTCTAAATACATTTGGTGTCGGGGGATATAAATATATATATATATATATATATATATATATATA
>AWOL01S0000142.1:74777-88490 GCA_000715115.1 Nicotiana otophora | reverse complement strand
ATGATGTGTGTGTGTGTATATATATATATATATATATATATATATATATATATATATATATGAATATGTTCAAAATATGTACTAGAATATTCTTATCATTTTGTGTTATTCTTCGAGAGCGTGTTTGACACCTTGTTACTGAAACTTATCATTTTGTGTCCCAACTTAAATTACTGAAACTTACTTGAAATTTACCTTTCCCCTAAACTGTCTGAGTCTCTTATTGATTCCATATTTTATTCTCCGTTTACTGTTGCTCATTCTATTAAGAGGGTGTTTAGTTTTACATACTAGTAATATTCCATATGTACTAACGTCCCTTTTTTCGAGGGCGCTGCATCTTGAATGGATGCAGGTGATTCCATAGCAGGTGGTATTGATCAGTGATAGCAGCACACCCTCTCCTCAGCTGACTTGGTGAGCCCTATTTTATTTTGGGGTCCTGTATCTCTTATCCTTTGTACATAGCATTTTGAGATATAGCCGGGGCCTTGTTGCCGATACTATCATAGTACTTTTTTGTTCCTGTTAGAGGCTCCGTAGACATAGTGTGGGTTGTATATGTTTTTGGGAAGATTAAACTAAAAATGTTGTAATCGTATCATCTGTTCCATTCCAACTATGATTGTACAATATATTGTTATAGAGACTTGTTAACGACGTAACTAATGAGAATAAACTGGTGTTATTCACATGACCTTTTACTGTCTAATTAATGAAATGTATTCTTATATTTATTCATGGGTGATTTGGGTAGAAGGTATTGTAAATGCTTGCTTGACCGGGGTATCTCGGTTGAACACCGGTCACGCTCCCCGAGGTCGGGGCATGGCAAACTTGGTATCGGAGCCTAAGATTTTAAAGTGTCATAGGATATCTCAGAGCCGTGTCTAGTAGAGTCCTTCTTATCGGTGTGTTGTCGATCACATCTATAATTAGGAGTCTACCTGGGCATTTAGCAATAATACCCTTCTTTGATGTTCTAGATCATGCGATAAAGCGGCTTGTAAGATTGTTTCTCCTTTAACTTGTGCTTTGCTCTAACTTTCAATACATGACACCTAGGAAGAAGGCAAGAACTGGACAAGGAGCTAATGTCACCCCAGGAGTGGCAGTTGATTCGATACTTGATGATGCGGGTGAGCACCCGAGAGATGAGAATATTCCCCTGACTACTACACTGCCTGATTTCACTATACCCGATCAGACCACACCAGTTCTTGCACCTATTGAGGGTGCAACGATCCCTCCAACTGATATTCTAGGTCCAGTCCCAGCTTCCAGTCCCGGTGTATCTGATGGGGATCTTAGGGGAGCCATACAGATGTTGGCTCAGATAGTGGCTTCCCAGTCCCAGAGATCAAATGTTGTACCCAGTTCTTCTAGTCAGCCAGGGGATTCCGCTAGTTCCAGGGTGAACAGGTTTCTCCAGTTGGATCCTCTAGTGTTCACACGTACTGATCCTGAGGAGTACCCCCAGGACTTCATTGATGAGATGCACAAGACTCTCCGAGTTATGCGTGCTACTGAGCGGAGGGAGCAGAGTTGGCCTCCTACCGCCTGAAAAGGGAGGCCTATTCTTGGTTTGAAATGTGGGAGGACTCCCGTGAGGAGGGAAGCCCTCCGGCAAGGTGGAGTGAGTTTGCCGATGCTTTCGTTGATTATTTCTTGCCTGCCGAGACTAAGTTAGCCCGTGCCGCCGAGTTTGAGAGCCTAAAAAAAGGTAGCATGAGTGTGTGGGAGTATCATATGAAATTCGTGTGCCTGTCCAAATATGCCATCTACATGTTACCCACTATGGAGGATAGAGTGCGCCGGTTTGTGCATGGCCTTAGCCCCATGGTTATTAATGAGGCCGCTACAGCCGCCTTGAATTCTGACATTAACTATGATAAGATGGTGGCATTTGCTCAAGCCACAGAGACCCGCAAACTGAAGAATAGAATGGACCGTGAGAGCAGCAGCAAGGCCCGGTCCGCGGGCAACTTTGGTGGTTCTTCTGGTGGTGGTGGTGGTAGGTGAGCATTCATGGGAGGGTCATCAGGGCCATCCCAGTCTTTTGCTCAGTCTTCAGTCAGCGCACCGCCATCGGGGCTCAGTCAACAGCAGGGGAGCCATTTTAGGCCCAGCTAGGGCAACAGGGGATCCTACCAGTAGGGTAGGTCTAGTGGGAGATTTCAGCAACATCGAATGCCCTAAAGCCCTAGGTGCAGGAAGATTCACTTTGGGGCTTGCTTTATGGACCAGCCCATATGTTACGGGTGTGGTATGAGGGGTCACATTCAGAGGGATTGTCGTTCGTCTCACCAAAGCATGAGCAGGGGTACAACACATCCAACCAGTTCTACAGCTACTACATCTGCAACACCTCCTCCAGATTGAGGCACCCCAGCATCTGCAGTGTGTGGTGCAGCTAGGGATGGTACATAGAGTTTGGGAGGACCCAGTCGTTTCTATGCTATGAGGGGTCGCCAGAGTTCAGAGGCTTCTCCAGATATTGTCACAGGTATATTGACTGTCCAATCTCATAATGTGTATGCTCTTATTGATCTCGGTTCCACTTTGTCCTGTGTCACTCCCTATGTTGCTATGGGATTTGGGATAGAACCGGAACAACTCCATGAGTCATTCTCTGTATCTACTCTGGTTGCTGAGCCTATTATGGCCACACGAGTTGATAGGGATTGTGTTGTCATGGTGCGTGATCGGAACGCCATGGCCGATCTCATTGAACTGGGGATGGTTGAATTTGATACAATAATGGGGATGTATTGGCTTTATTCATGTTTCGATAAGCTTGATTGTCGAACCATAACCGTTAGGTTTGAATTTTCAAATGAATCCGTGATTGAATGGAAGGGGGATGATGTGGTGCCGAAGGGTAGGTTTATTTTTTACCTTAAGGCCACAAAGATGATTAACAAGGGGTGTATTTACCATTTGGTCCGGGTTACGAACACTGATATTGAGGCACCTACACTTGAGTCTGTGCCGATGGTGAATAAATTTCCGGAGGTCTTTCCGGATAAGCTCCCTAGGATCCCACCAGACATGGAGATTGATTTTGGGATTGATGTGATGCCAGACACGCAACCTATATCTATTCCGCCCTACATAATGGCACCGACATAATTGAAAGAGCTAAAGGAACAATTGAAAGATTTGTTAGAGAAGGGTTTCATCCGGCCGGGTATGTCGTCTTGGGGCGCACCAGTTCTATTTGTAAGAAATATGGATGTGTCGCTAAGAATGTGTATTGACTACCGGCAGCTTAACAAGGTTACAATCAAAAATAAGTACCTACACCCAAGGATAGATAACTTGTTTGATCCATTGCAGGGTGCTAAGTACTTCTGTAAGATCGATTTATGATCCGGGTATCACCAATTGAAGATCAGGGAGCGGGATATTCCGAAAACAACTTTCAGGACCCGGTATGGGCACTTTGAATTTCTGGTAATGTCTTTTGGGCTAACAAATGCCCCGGCAAATTTCATGGATCTTATGAATTGAGGCTTCAAGCCTTTTCTTGACTCATTCGTTATAGTGTTTATTGACGATATCCTTGTATATTCACGAAGTCGAGAGAACCATGCCGGTCATCTCAGGGCAGTTCTACAGACCCTAGATTAACATAAGTTGTATGCGAAGTTTTCAAAATGTGAATTTTGACTTGAATCTGTCACGTTCTTGGGTCATGTCGTCTCCAAAGAAGGAATTGAGGTTGATCCTTAGAAGATTGCAGCTGTGAAGAATTGGTCTAGACCTACTACCCCAATAGAGATTCGCAGTTTCTTGGGCTTAGCTAGATATTACAGGAGGTTTGTGGAGGGGTTCTATACTCTTTCCTCTCCGTTGACTAAATTGACGCATAAGGCGGTTAAGTTCCAATGGTCAGATAGTTGTGAAAAAAGCTTCCAAGAGTTGAAATCAAGATTAACTATGGCACCGGTGTTGACCCTACTAGAGGGTACATATAGGTTTGTGGTATATTGTGATGCTTTAAGAATCGGACTTGGGTGTGTATTAATGCAACATGGTAAGGTGATAGTGTCACGCCCCAAACTCGGGGAGCACGACCGACGCTCAACCGAGTAAACCCAGCTGAGCAAGCCTGTTAGATTTTATTCTACCAAAATTCATACCTGAACAAAGAGAAGATGTACTCCGTTAATCAAATACTGAAAAGATTTCATTAACCACTTCAATTTCATTCTCATTAACAACATCATTCAATATTTCCAAAATAGTACGAGTTTATAGATTTAATAAAAAATATGTTGCCAAATACCAACAGTTCTAATTCGATTCCCAACATCAAACACCATCCACAACCTGTCTACGGAGCCTCTAAGTACAAATAAAGAGTAATATATGGAAATACCGGCAACAAGGCCCCATCTATACCTCAAAACACAGTACATGAGAAACAAAAGATATATGACCCCGAAATGAAGGGAGCTCACCAAGTCAGCTGAATAGAGTGCACCGTTATCACAGATCAATGCTGCCTACTGTGGAACCACCTGCATCCATTAAAGATGTAGTGTCCCGGCAAAAAAGACGTTAGTACTCTCGAATAATACTAGTATGTAAAGCTAAAAGTCCTCTTTCAAAATAGAATGACCATATAAGAAAAGAAAGACCATAGGAACAACAAGTCATAATCAACTATATCTAAATGCCCAATTGAAATATAACAATTTTCAAAATACGAAAAAAATATATATTTTTGGTTGGGAGATCATTAGCACTGATATACCACCGTCTTTATTATCACGGAGTCTGATCACACCCGATCGGCTAGGCCATCTCCCCACGAACAATGTGGTTTGACATGTGATGCGAAAGAAAGTTGTTACCAATAGTAGTACCACCATGTGCATAACATGGCGTCCGATCTCCACCCGATCAGCTAGGCCACCTTCCTACATATGCCGTGTGGGTTGACTTTTCCAATTCACAACTATTACCAGTTTCATCTCAATTAAGGAGAATAATCACAATTTCACCAATATTTCAATTTCATCCCAAATAAGGGGAATAATCATAATCCACCTCTACACCGGTACGTGTAGTTTCAGGTGTGGGCTTTATGACCCACCATTCCTTGGTTTTGCTAATGATACTCCAAAAAATATTTATTATTTGATTTGCACACATAGGTAAGATAAATATAACTGTACTCACCTCAACCTTTTTCGCGCTGTATAAATTCTCATTAGTATTTCCAGTCACTCACAATAACAATATTTTCTTGGCTCATTTAGCCACTCACAAGATTCTTTATTCCTGGCACGGTGGTCGTATTTCATGTTCCACACTTTTACCTCTTTTATTTTCAAGGACCACCATCAAATATCAACATACAGAATATTTCAGAAATCATATGCTTCAAATCCATTTGTAATGGATACTTTAAACACAAAGGTTTCTTCCCAAAGAATGGGGCATACCAACCAGCAATAGAAACACACATCAAAATCATAAACAATCAATACACCATTTATTCTTGCAATACTCTTCCCCATAAATAACAATGTACAATTTTAACACCTGAGTATGTAAGAACTCGAATCACACTGGATATATTTATAAAGCAAAACATTAGTTAAAGCAGCCACTTATGGGCATGAATTGAGTACAAAAGCTTTTAAGCAATTCTATTTTCGAAATTATTTTTGAACAATTGAGTCGAGTCTCATTTCATATTCTTTATCGCATCCTCTCATTTCATTTGCACTACTATCCATAATCATAACTTAAATTCTTGGCACGTTGGCCACACTCTATATCCCCAATTCACTTATTTCATTTTCAAGCATCTTTATAGATTATCAACAATAAGACATTTTCAATCAAGACTTTAGGTACACATATAAGCAATTTATAGCCTTAAACATATCGAGTTTTTCCCACACAATTTGGTATACTAGCTTTCATTTGAAATACGATTCAAAGCCATAACATTTTAATACGCAACCCATACTTTGAACTCACGAGAACATTATGGAATGCATTCTAAGAGAGAAAGTTTAGCTAACATATCTCAATTGAGCTTCCTTAAACTCTAAAATGTTTCGGAATTCTTAGCAATTTTAATCTATTTTAGAAATCTAACAAGTTGAACCAAAATTAGGAAGATGATCATGGTTCTAGCTCATTTGAGCATTTTATCAAACACTAGGTGTGCATTAAGGTTTCAAGGTCCTTTTATGGAGGATTCCATCATCCCACAACCCATTCTTTACCATTTTTAGCTCACAATCTTCCTACACCCTTTTTGATAACACATACATGTAAAATAAACAACTCTCATACCCAAAAATTATCTTGCAAATTATCCATTTTCAGTAAATTTCGAAATTAGGGGTTAAGGTGTAGAATCTTACCTTTAGGATGAAGACCTAGTGAGTTTTCCTTGTTAATCTTCAAATATTTGAGAAAGAATTAAAGGACAATTTGTTGAAGATCACTCTCCCACTTTAGGGCACTCTCCTACTCTCAAAATATCATGTTTTAGCTCAAAATTGGTCCATTGCATCTATTTAATCGAAGTAGGGTCGGGTTATAAAAATCCAAAAATAAAGCTCCGGAACAGGATCTACGGTCGCATATGCGATCGCAGAATTGATATGCGGTCCGCATATCGGCCGCACAATTGGTGCCCAAAACTGGGGGTCGCCTGCCTGGGTCTACGATAGTTATGCGGCCCGGAGACCTGTTCTGCGGTCGCATAATGCACTGCAGAACTGGTCTGCAGTCGCATAATGCACCGCAGATCTTTCTCCAAGCTACCCCACATCTGCTTCACTCTGCGGCCATTATGTGGTCCGTAGAGTGATTCTGCGACCCGCATAGTGGGCTGCAGAAATGCCCTCTTTTACCGAAATATTTCTTTACTCCCGAGTGCATTGTTCAACCCAAAAGATCTGAGTTTCTACAATCCCCAAACACGTAAGCCTACTTCGGCATTACGAAACCTTAAATTTCTTTACGAAATTCTATGGGCCTTACAGATAGCTTATGCCTCTAGGAAACTCAAGAATCATGAAAAGAACTATCCACCACATGACTTAGAGCTTGCAGCGGTGGTCTTTGCGTTGAAGATTTGGCGTCATTATTTGTATGGGGTCTATGTGTACATATTCACGGACCATAAGAGCCTTCAATATATTTTCAAACAGAAGGAATTGAATCTGAGGTAGAGAAGATGGCATGAGTTACTCAAGGATTATGACATCGATATCCTATATCATCCGGGGAAGGCTAATGTTGTGGCGGATGCTCTTAGTCGGAAATCTATGGGTAGTTTGTCTCACTTGGAGGTATATCAAAGGCCTTTAGCCAAGGAGATTCATCGGTTGGCTAGTTTGGAAGTTCGTCTTGCGGACTCTAGTGAAAGAGGGGTGATTGTACAAGATAGGGCTGAATCGTCGCTTGTGGTGGAAGTCAAGGAGAAGCAATGCAACGATCTATTGTTGGTACAATTGAAGGAAGGGATTCATAAACATAAAACCATGGCCTTTTCTCTTGGCATGTACGATGGTACACTAAGGTACTAAGGGCGATTATGTGTTCCAAATGTGGATGGTCTCCAGGAAAGAATCATGACCGAGGCTCACACGTCTAGATATTTCGTGCACCCGGGCTCTAAAAAGATATATCATGATCTTAGGGAGGTCTATTGGTGGAATGGTATGAAGAGGAATGTAGAAGACTTTGTGGCAAGATGTCCAAATTGTCAGCAAGTGAAGGCCGAGCATCAAAAGCCCGGTGGGTTGGCACAGAACATAGAAATTTCAATGTGGAAGTGGGAGATAATCAATATGGACTTTATAGTGGGACTACCTCGCACGCCTCGCAAGTTTGACTCGATTTTGGTAATTGTGGACCGACTCACGAAATCAGCACATTTCTTACTTATTAAGGCTACCGACACAACATGACAATATGCTCAATTATATATCAAGCAAATCATCAGGTTACATGGCACTTTAGTTTCTATTATCTCAGATCGGGGGGCAGAGTTCACGGCTAATTTTTGGAAGAAATTTCAGCAAGGTTTGGGTACTCAAGTGAATCTTAGTACAATCATTCACCCGCAAACTGACGGGCAGTCAGAGCGGACTATTCAGATGCTTGAGGATATGTGGCGCGCTTGTGTTCTTGACTTCAAAGTTAGTTGGGATGATCATTTGCTGCTCATAGAGTTTACCTACAACAACGGTTATCATGCTAGCATTCAGATGGCACCGTTCGAGGCTTTATATGGTAGGAGTTGTGGATATCCCATTAGGTGGTTTGAGATTGGGGAAATGGAGTTGATAGGGTCCAAACCTCATGCATCAGGCTATAGAGAAGGTTAAGATTATTACAGAACGGTTGAGAACTGCCCAGAGTTGTTAGAAGTCCTATTCGGATATACGTTATAGGGATTTGGAGTTCAAAGAAGATGATTGGGCATTCTTGAAGGTTTCCCCTGTGAAGGGTATAATGCGGTATTTTAAGAAAGGGAAATTGAGTCCGAGGTATATCAGACCATACAGAATCATTCAAAGGATTGGTCAGGTGGCTTACAGGCTAGAACTACCTCCAGAGATGTCTTTAGTGCACCCGGTGTTTCATGTATCCATGTTGAAGAAGGTGGTTGAAGATCCGTCGCTTATTGTTCCGGTTGAGACTATTGAGGTTAATGAAGAATTAACTTATGAAGAAATTCCAGTTTCCATTCTTGATAGGCAAGTTCAAAAGTTGAGGAACAAAGAGAATGTCTCCGTGAAAGTACTATGGCGGAACTAGTAGGTTGAAGAGGCCACCTGGGAGGTCGAGGAAGAAATGAAGAAGAAATACCCTTATTTGTTTGAATAGTCATGTATTTATAAAGTTGTGTTCAATGAACGTGTTAAGAGTTTACCTTCTATGAATTATGTATCATTTTGTACAGTTGATGTTAAGGGTGTTCCCTTTTTGTGATATACTGCTCGTGAGGCTCTGTTGCCGTTGTTTTTATGTCATGTTATGTCATTGGTTCATGTACATGTTGTTAGGATTGATTTCTGGGATTCTCTGACAGGTGGATAGGCCCAGTTACAGGGGAAACTCTGGCGAAAATTTTGGAAATTTGGGGAGTTAGTCAAAAGTTGGAACTGCTGGTGTGTTATAGCAGTTGAGTACATTGGTTTCTAATGGTGGATTTTGGTCCTCATTCGAGGAAGAATGATCTTAAGCACGAGAGGATGTAAGGCCCCGTAAAATTTTACCTAAAACCTAGGGTTTCGTGATGCCGAAGTAGACTTATGCGTTGATGATTGTAGAGATACTTCGCGGTGAGCTTGCGAGCCGCGGTTCGGACCTTTTGGGTTGAACAGTGCTTTGGGGAGTTGAAGAATATTTTTGGAAGTGCACGGCGTTTCTGCGGTCCATTATGCGATCGCAGAACTGGTTTGTGGACCGCAGATCTGCTGCAGAACGAGGCAGAAATCTGGGCAAATGTTTGGGCTATTATGCGGTCCATTATGCAACTGCATAATCATTTCGCGGGCCGCAGAACCCATCACAAACTCAACACACAAAAAACTTCGGAGGGCAGTTCTGCGGCGCATTATGCGACCGCAGAATAGGTCTGCGGACCACAGACCGGTCACAGAGTGAGGCAAGGGTGCCCAGTTCCGGAGGGCCATTTTGCGGACCACATAAGCGTTATGTGATCGTATATGCAGCCGAAGATCTACATCGGGGCTTCAGTTTTTCTAATTTTTTAACCCGACCCCATTCTTATAAAACATCCTTGGGGATTGTTTTAGAAGGTTAAAACATATATTTCTATAGAGAGGGAGTGCCATAGAGTGCGAAGTAAAGTTCCTAAGCTCATCCGTCATCAATTCTTGCCCAAAGTTGAAGAATTTACAAGAAGAATTCACTAGGTCTTCATCCTAGAGGTAAGGTTCTACTCCATAGCCCTCCTTTTCGTGATTTTAATTGAAAATAGGTAATAAGCCAAGTAATTCTTGGGTGTGGGAGTTGTTTATTTTATATGTATGCACCATCAAGGGTAGTGGGAAGATTGTTGAGCTCTTTTGCATAAACTTTGGGTAGTGGAGTGAAAGAATCCACCATAGGAGGACCTTGAAACCTTAATGCTCACCTAGTGTTTGATAAAATGCTCAAGTGAGCTGGAACTATGAATTCCTTCCTAATTTGTATTCAATTTTTCTATATCTCTAAATAGATCGAAGTGGCTAAGATTTTCGAAACATAATAGTAATTTAAAAAGCTCGAGGCAAGGTATGTTGGCTAAACTTTTCTCTTAGAATTAAATTACCACGATGTTCTTATACGTCCCAAGTTGTCCATTATGAATTGACTTTTCTAAATACATTTGGTGTCAAAGGATGTATATATATGAATATGTTCAAAATGTGTTCCGAATTTTTTTTATCATATTGTGTTATTCTTCGGGAGCGTGTTTGAAGTATGAGTATGTAGTAAAATATTGTGAATTTAAGTCAAGCCCAGATGAAAGTAATCACACCAAATTGTGTGAAATCGCATGTGCCTAAGACCCTAAATTGCTCAAATATGTGCTTAAAGTCTTGAATAGAAATGTTGTTATTGACAATCCGTGTAAATATTTGAAAGTGGAATAGTGAGCATGAATTATGAAGTATGGCCAACGTGCCAAGAATGATATTGTGTTATGGCCAATGATGCCAATAAAATGAATGACATGCAAAAGAATATGAATTGAGTGGTAAATTATTTTAATAATAAATACCTTGGGAGTATCGTTTATCCATCGAGGAAGGGTAGGTCCATCGAGGAAGGGTAGGTCAGAACAACCTAACCCCGAAACTACACGTGCTGGTGTATGAGCGATTGAGGGGTAAATCCCCGTGTTAATATGATGAGACTGTTTTCCCTTTATATGGGATGAGATTGGTGTGTTGAGATATTTCCCATTAAATGGTATGAGATTATTGCTAGTGAGATGTGATGTGATGTCGACCCACACGACATTGTAGTGAGACGGCTTAGCCGATCGGGCTGAGATCGAATGCCATGCCTCGCACATAGTGGTATTGTGTATGTATGTCTCGGGGTGAGATGGCTTAGCCGATCGGGCTGAGATCGAACTCCGTGCTAATCCACGGTGGTGTATCGGTGCTAAAGATCTCCCAATTTAAATTACTGAAACTTACTTAAAATTTACCTTTCCCTTAACTTGACACCTTGCTACTGTCTTAGTCTCTTGTTGGTTTCATGTTTTATTCTCCGTTTACTGTTGCTCGTTCTATTGAGAGGGTGTTTAGTTTTACATATTGGTACTATTCCATATGTACTAACGTTCATTTTTTCGGGGGCGCTGCATCTTTAATGGATGCAGGTGGTTCCATAGCAGGTGGTATTGATCAATGGTAGCAGCACACCCTCTCCTTAATTGACTTGATGAGCCCCACTTCATTTTGGAGTTTTGTATCTCTTATCCTTTGTACATAGCGTTTTGAGTTATAGCCGGGGCTTTGTTGCTGGCACTATCATTGTACTCTTTTGTTCCTGTTAGAGGCGTCGTAGACATAGTGTGGTTTGTATCTGTTTTTGGGAAGGTTAAACTAAAAATATTATAATCGTATCATCTGTTCCACTCTAGCTATGATTGTACAATGTACTGTTATAGAGACTTGTTAATGACGTAACTAATGGGAATGAACTGGTGTTATTCAAATGACCTCTTACTGTCTAATTAATGAAATGTATTCTTATATTTATTCATGGGTGAGTTGGGTAGAAGGTATTGTAAAGGCTTGCTTGACCGGGGTATCTCGGTTGAGCACCGGTCGCGCTCCCCGAGGTCGGGGCGTGACAGATGAGATTATCAAAATTAAACACTTCTTAAAAATAGAAAGATAACATTTTTTTAAAACAATCTAATACTTCCTAAAAATAATAATAATACTTTTTCCGGTCCACTTTAATTGATTTTTTAGTTGTTTTCATACATATTAAGGAATTCATCTTTTAGCATTAATTAATAATGAAATTAACCATATTAGCCTTAATTTTTTGATTGGAAATACAACAAATACTCCTAGGCTCTTTATTCCAAAGGCAACTTTGGGAAAAAGAAGTTAATCCCTTCTTTATATCTGAAAAAATTAAATATTGTGGACTACAAAAAAAAAGTCAAAAAATTAATTAAAGTGGAACGAAGGGAGTATATATGTATATATATTATTTTTAAACAAACTACAAAGAAGAAAAGATATATAAGTTGAAACGAAAGGAATAATACATTATTTCATCTCATCTATGGTATGATGGTGTCCCAAAAAAATTAAGGGAATCTTACGGGAATGTACCAAAAAAAGATACTACTATTTACCAACAACTAGTCATTTTAGTTTTGCTACCAATAATAGCCTAAAAAAATTTACCAGTGATATACAACATTAAAAAAATATAAGCAAAAAAAGTTTTTTTCAATGGGTATTATTGCGATTCGTTGAAAACATATAGATGAGGCAATATACAAAATTTGACGAAGTCTGAAGGTGAGTTAGACTAGTTTGGAGTCAAAATTCATTACCAAATGATAAACAATATTAAAAAATTAGGCAAAATAATTTTTTTCAATGGGTATGGTTGGAATTCATTGAAAATATATAGACGAGGCAATATACAAATTTTGAGCAAGATTGGAGGTGATTTGGATTGATTTGGTATCGAAATTCGTAGTTAAAATCGAGTTTAAAAAATTCTTTTACGACACATGTATCACGCATGTATCTCACACAGAGGTATACATGAATATACATGTGATACACATATGATATATATGTGATAGACAAATGATACATAATGTGATACACATATGATCTTCTTCCATATTCATCTTGTGCACTTCGAATTTGGGTCAAGCTTCAATTCAAACCACCTAAAATCTCCACTAAATCGTCTCAAAATTGAGATTCACACTTTTTAAAATGTATCCAATCTATTCCAACAACATCCACTTGAAATAAATTCCAATTTCGAAAATCAAAAAATTTTAAATTCAAGCTTAAGCAAGCTTCAATAGTTATCCGTGGCATTTTCAGTTTAATCTTTCGACCTAGTTTAATATCAAATATTAATTTCTAAATTGAGTTAAGGTGCTCGATTCTTTGAATTTCAATTTAAATGAATCAGAATATTTCAATATTATTGAAGTCTCAAAAAGTTTGAACTATCTCTGTATTTTAGCAAGATAGATGTGTTACAAAATGATATTTGAGCTATTTTTTATTGAAATTGTTTATAGATTCGACAGATTGAGTAGTCTTTCCAAAAATAATTAAATAAAAAGCAAAAAAGGTGATTTTTTTTTGTTAGCTATATTGTGGTGTTTGATGTATGAAAAACTTATTATAAAAAAAGAGAGAGGGTATTATCACTTCTAGCCCGTGCCAGAAATTATTTATATTCAGTAGCCGATAAAGTGTATAAAATTTATATAATTTTTGTATATAACATACAGAACTTATATACATACAAAAAAATATACATTTATTCGACTATTATTTTGAGAGCGACTATCCAGTATCATTTTCCCATAAAAAATGTGGTCTTATGAGGCTTGAATTTCAAATTGGGCCCATAAAAGTGTACCAAAAGGCGATCCGACCAAATTATTTAGTGGCCCTCATATGATCCACACTTCTCTCCCCCCCCCCC
>AWOL01S0000142.1:63061-73962 GCA_000715115.1 Nicotiana otophora | reverse complement strand
CCCCCCCCCCCCGTTTTTTTTTTTCTTCCACTTCTCCAATGTTGGCGATGGACAACATAGTCGCTCACTTCGATACTGTCGTGAAGAGTAAAATTGCTTCACTTAAACACAATTTAATAGTCTTAACACTGGGGTCTCTCATGGCGTAGCGTGACTTTGACTATGTTTGCAGCTTTTTCTCTTCCTTTCCCAATTTCATTTCTAGTTTAGCAGCTGCCTATGTGAGGTAAAAAATAGCTCATCTTTTTTCTCTTTCTATCTAAGAATCCATCACTGCTGCGATTGATCTTCTTTCTTTTATTTTTTCTTTTTTCTTGCACAGCTATCTTCACATACCCATGTTTTTTTTCCAGGACCCTACTTCTTTTGTTTTTGTTTGTTTTTTCTCAATTTGTACCGTGCATAATCTTTATTAACAACTCTTTGCTAGTGCCAGAACCTCTTTCTTTTTTTGGGGTTAAAGTAAAACATGGTTGTTGGAGGCATAGATTCATACAACGTACTCCTACTAGTTTGTGATTGAGGTATAGTTCGTTGATTGAGGTATAGGGAATTTATTAACTGAACTAATAACTTAGTTGAGAGAAATGATGTTAAGAAGGCAAATTTGTTGTAAACTGGGAGCACTTGGTTTGTGGCCGAACTAATAAAAATAATAACAATAGATCTTGTCTTATTTATTTGGCGCCATAACATATCGCCATACCTTAATAGCCATCGAGTTGTTGACCATTCACTTATCGTGACTCGCATTGAACTAGAATAATAACTTTACTCATGCAGCAGTTCTAGTTTTTTAATCATTTAGAGATTTTTTTTGTCCACTTTGCTATGTTTACATGGTTCGTTTTACTGATGTTAAAGCATCATGTTGAGTAGATAATGTGCTTCTTGAGTGTCTGAACTTTCACTTTTATGTTCGCGCTAACTGGATATTGCTATGTCTTTGCAATGGCATCGTAAGAGGCTTCAATTAGAGAAAAAATGAAAGTCCTGTTTAATTGTTGTATTGGCTGTTCTGTTGCTCTGAGCAGTGTGTTTGTTTATCAGTTTTGACAAAAATTACATAAAGTTATCAAAGCATACCACTATTATACCTAATTCTCTTGAAACTCAAGAATTGAGGGTGTATTTTTGTTTTTCTTCCTGCTGAACTTTGAATAACAAGTTTGTCAACTATTAGCAGAAAGATGGATCGAGCAAGGTTGAATAAAAGAACCCGTTGCTCAGGTTCAACACCGTCAGAGGAGTCAGCTTTAGACCTTGAAAAATACTGTTACAGTTATTCTAATCTTCCTTCACTAAGTCCACCAACACTTCAACCTTATGCATCTGCTGGACAACACTCTGAGAGCAATGCTGCATACTTCTCCTGGCCTAGTCGACTGAATGATGCTGCTGAAGAGAGAGCAAACTATTTCGCGAATCTTCAGAAAGGGGTTCTGCCAGAAACTCTTGGCCGATTGCCTGAGGGGCAGCGAGCAACAACATTGCTTGATCTCATGACTATAAGGGCATCTCATAGCAAACTCTTGCGTTGCTACAGTCTCGGTACAGCAATTGGTTTTCGTATTCGACGTGGTGTTTTGACTGATATACCAGCGATACTAGTGTTTGTGTCCCGGAAAGTTCACAAACAATGGCTTAGTCCAATTCAGTGTCTACCTACTGCTTTGGAGGTGATCAAAAGAATGACTAATTATCTTTTATCCTATTTCTGCCACTCCTGCCAAAGATTTTCCTGAATTAGGACAAAGAAAGCTAATGAAATTAACTTCATTGATTGTGTTTATATTTTTCTAAAGTATACCTCCCCCACCCCTCTCCAAACAGGGATTGTTCAATAAAATGTTTGAACTCAACCTATCGTTAGAACCCAAAGAATCAACACTTGCCAAAATATGTTAATTCTTGCATCCTTTATTCCTTATTTTGATGTATGCTTAAATATGTAACTCATCGTCAGGGTCCTGGAGGTGTGTGGTGTGAAGTAGATGTGGTCGAGTTCTCCTATTTTGGTGCACCAGAGCCGACACCGAAGGAACAATTGTATACTGAGATAGTAGATGACCTGCGGGGTAGCGACCCGTGTATTGGCTCAGGGTCTCAGGTAGTTTGATGTTTATCATAACTTTATACTCTGAGGATGCTGCGATTGAGGCTTGATCAGTGCACATGATAGTTAAAGTTTAAGCAAATACCGCATATTGGGAAAATAATAGTATTGCTATTCTCTTTTCAGTAATGGTATTGCTATTTTGTTGAGTCCTGCTAGTTGATCAATTTGCGCATCTTGCATAGAACAGTTATTGGGGTGTGGCAGACCATTGGAGTAATCTATTTCTTTGCTTCTGAGCACATTTTGCGTTTTCCTGAAGTGCTTGTCGTTCAATGTTGAACTAGGTTAACTCTTGCCACACTTTTCTGAAACTTTGCAGTAAGGGCAACTTATGTCAGCCATATATTCCTAAGAAGGTATTGAATATTTTTGAAGCCACACCTTTAATTTTACAACTAAAAACTTAAAAAAAGGGGAAAAGTGTGGAAAATAGGAAGATGATTTCCTGGAATGTTTCTAAGAGTCCATACTCTTATATGTGTACAAAGACAGTTGTAGATACCTTTCTCCATTGCCAGATGAGACTTACATCCCTTCTCAGTAAATGGTTCGTCATCAAATCAGTTGAGCTTCTTTGGAATCTCCAGGCATTTTAAATTGCATCCTAGCAATGTTAATGCATTAAAAAGTCTGCAGGAAACAGTTTTATTTGTCAATAAATCAGGCATCTTTCAGATCTCCAGACATTATGAACTGCATCCTAGGAAAATAAAGGCATTAAAGAGTCTGCAGAAGAAATCAGTTGTAAACTATTTTTCTCCTTGTCACACGGATCGTACATGTTAATTTCTTAGCGCATTTTATTGGAAACATTCAGGTAGCAAGCCAAGAGACATATGGAACCTTGGGTGCTATTGTGAGGAGCCTATCAGGCAATCGACAAGTTGGTTTCTTGACAAATCGGCATGTTGCTGTTGACTTAGATTACCCAAATCAGAAAATGTTCCATCCTTTACCTCCAACACTTGGACCTGGGGTATATCTTGGTTCAGTCGAGAGAGCTACATCCTTTATCAGAGACGACCTTTGGTATGGCATATTTGCTGGTATAAATCCAGGTAAAATGTTCTTTTCACCTTCTTTTCTGGTTTGCTGTTGGAAGAACGTTCTGATGCTACAAAATTGTTACTGAAATTTGCTAAATCTATACTTGATTATGATGCCTCACTTATGATTTGATAAGTGCATCTTTTCATACTACACCTTTCTCCATTATCAATTATGTGTTGTATGAAAATGAAATGCAGTCTAATGATAAAAAATCACGAGGTTGTCTTGTTAACTTCTTAAAATGTACAAGTATGTAAGAGTTTCAGTTCTTGTCGTAATTTCTATTAAATCAATTTTGAATATTAGTTCTTGGCTTTGATAAAAATAGGGGAGGTTAGCTTTGGAGGGTATGCGGAGAGGTAGAGGTAGACCAAAGAGGTATTGGGGGGAGGTGATTAGGCAGGACATGGAATAGCTTCAACATACCGAGGACATGGCCCTTGATAGGAGGGTGTGGAGGTCGAGGAGGGTAAAAGGATAGTAGGCAGTGGAGCGTATTTCTTTCCCATACCAGTAGTATTAATATTGCTTTTGTATTGTCTTATGCTTAGTTTTCTTTTACTACCTGGCGTTTCTGTTTCTCATTCCTTTTCCTATTCTTGGTTCTTTCGCTTTGGTTGATCTATTATCATCTTGTTGTTTACTGCTTGCTGCTATTCCTATTGCTTCTTTTTTATCTTTCTTTGAGCCAAGGGTTTATTGGAAACAACTTCTCTATCCTCACAAGGTAGGGGTAAGGTCTGCGAACATTCTACTCTCCCCATACCGCACTTGTGGGATTACACTAGGTTTGTTGTTGTTGTTGCTTTGACAAAAAATGGAATCCTAAGATTCCAAAAGCCACTTTTGGTATTGTAGAAACCTAATCATATAACATTGTTTCCTTATTTTGGGTTAATTAAATAGACCTCCCTTCAAATTTAATTGAAATGTGAAAGATATCCCTCCTACATTTGCAAATGGTAGGGACTCCCTTGTTAGAAATGAAACGGAATGTTTCTCAAAATACTTTGCTTCTCTTGAACTTTTTTTTGGATCAAGTAAATTGTAATTTAGTGATATAGCAACTCTTGAACCTTCTCTTTCGTGACTTCTCTCCTCATGGACATTTTCATTCTTTCTCACCATTTTTGCTATCTTTTGTTCTTAAAAAAAAAAGATTTACCAATGCTTTCCTTTAACTTCCTTCTTTGTCATAATTACTACAGCCATTTTCATTGTTATCTTTTCTATTTATTCTCTTCTAATTGACACCTTTCCTTTCCTTTCTCTCCCCAATTTCTGTCTTATCGTGTTTTCTCATTTTTGCACTGTCTGGCCACTACTTATACCACCATTGTTGAGTCCTTTACCCATTAAATGCAATACAAGTGAAGTGATGCCTGGCCTGTTGTATTCAAAATTTGAGCAAAGTTAATATCGTACTCTATACTATGCAAGTTGAGCAAAGTTAATATCGTACTCTATACTATGCAAGTTGTTAGCGTCTGAGAGGTTGATGAGGTTTGAATTGTCTATAACTTGTTGGCGACCTTCTAATATGCATTTAGGAACATTGGCTGATGTCTATCTTTTAGCGACATTTGAACTAGTTACCTTGAGTGAGACTGCTGATACTGTGCTAGTTAAATAAGGTGCAGTATCTGTTGAATGATGATTCTATAGTGTAGACCATAACTTCTTCATTTGGGTTTATAACAAGAGCAGATCCTTAGGTATGAGTGAGTGTATGGTTGATAAGATTTTAGGCTGTAACCTGAAACAGTAGCTTAAGCACCTTTTCGTCGGGCATTTTGTTTAATATTATCACCAGAACAAAAACTTAACTGCCTCAACCAGTGTGTTTTTTCATTTTTGTATTGACAAAAGTGTGTTGGACAATGTCTCTTTGTTCCATGAGATTATATTGCTATCCTGCCTCTCACGACATATCATGGGTTAGATCTCTTTTGCTTTAGTAGAACTATCTGCAAATGCAATCCATGCTAGAAGATGCTGTCAACCAGAAATCTGCATTCTTGTTTCTTTCGATGTTGTTAGATAGATGAAAAGTTGTTCTTTGCTCATTTCCCTGCTACCTGCTCAGAAGGTTCTTAATTTGTTAGAATTTTCTTTCTCTTGTGGCATTATTATGATTATTATCGGTTCTAAATGTGGAATTGATTACTCGTGCAGAGACGTTTGTTAGGGCAGATGGTGCATTCATCCCGTTCACAGATGATTTTGATATGACCTCTGTGACTACTTCTGTAAAGGGCATAGGGGAAATTGGAGATGTCAAACTTATAGATTTGCAATCTCCAATTAGTAGCCTCATTGGGAAGCAGGTGATGAAAGTCGGAAGAAGCTCTGGATTGACTACAGGAACTGTCTTGGCATATGCCCTTGAATACAATGATGAGAAAGGGATTTGCTTCTTGACAGATTTTCTTGTTGTTGGAGAAAACCAGCAGACATTTGACCTTGAAGGAGACAGTGGAAGTTTAATCATTTTAAAGGGTGAGAATGGGGAGAAACCCCGACCAATTGGTATTATTTGGGGTGGAACTGCAAATAGGGGCCGGCTTAAACTAAAAGTGGGTCAATCTCCGGAGAATTGGACTAGTGGAGTTGACCTTGGGCGCCTGCTCAATTTCCTTGAACTTGATATCATCACAAAAGATGAAGCTCTAAGAGGTTTGTGGTCTTTAGCACTTGATTCTGCGGATAAAGCAGCTTGATTCTCTCTTTTTTAGCTACATGCATATAAAACAAGTCTCGAATGTGTCCCCCACATGCATATAAAACAAGTCTAGAATGTGTCCCCCACTCCCCAAATATATTAATGTGCATTCCAATATGTTTATCAGGCTTAGTGCTTACTATTAATGTTGTGATGTTGAGAGTAATAAACCCCAAGTTTTTTCAAAGGGATGGATGTAGAAGGAAAAACATGTGTGTTTTAGAGTGGAAGAGGAACTAATAAGCTCAATGGATGTCTAGATCTTTGAGGGACAGAGGGGAGGTGTTAGATCAAACACTACTAATTTGGACTATTGTTTTTTTTGAAATGGTAAAGAACAATACTAATTGGACTATTAGAAACTATTTGGCTGATTATCTAACAATACTAATTAGACTATTAGAAGCTCTTTGGCTGATTATCTTTCTCAAAGTGGATATTTTTCGTTGGTTGACATCAAGTAAGGTTAATTAGCCATCTCTTTTAGATTTAGTAGTCCTTAGGTTGACATTTGTTGAAGAATGGTGAACACAAGACGGAATTCCAAGAAGAGATGCAAAATTGCAGGCTGGAATTAGTTAATAAGTATTCCAGTGGTAGCACATGGGTTCATTGTACAATGTGTGAAAGATAAAGCAAGTGTATTCATCCCGTCTACTAATTATTAGTATTTGTACCCCATGATGGAATATGACTAAACTGACTCCCATTCTTTACCCGATCCACTGAGATAAAATGATGTCTCTTCAAGGTGATGTAGTCTGCATTGCTTTAATCCGTCATATCTGTAAGATTTTCCCTGATCAACTTACCATTTCATTAAAGTCCCTTTTTTTGGGATTAAATCTTGAATTCTTTTAGGGGTCGTTTGGTATGAGGTATAAGGTATAGTGTTGGTATAAAAATTTAATACCACCTTATTATTTTGTTTGGTTAGCAAATCTGGTATAAGTTATCCCAGGATTAAAATTAGTACCGGGATAACTTATACCTTGTAGAGGGTGGTGGGGTAATTAGTGCCGGGATAACTTATACCTTCTTCTTAGAAATTATGCAATTGTCATTTTTAATACAACATACCAAACAGTGGATAAAAAACAATACCAGGATAACTAATCCCAGCATAATTAATTCTAGTATAACTTATCCCGGCATAAGCCGTATTCAAACCAAACAACCCCTTAGAGTATGCTTTAACCTTGTCTATATCTATCACTGGTGTAGTTGCAGTACAAGAACAGATAGCTGCCTCTGCCACAGTAGTTGGCTCTACAGCTGGGGATTCTTCGCCTCCAGATATAATGCTTCCAAAGGACAAAATAGAGCCTCTTGGGCTTCATATTCAACAAATTCCCTTGGAAGATGGTGTTGGCGGCCCTGATATAAACACTTCGCCTGTGGAAGCTGCATTTAACTTGGAAGAAGGTGGGGTCAACTTTGGTGCAAGTGTTGAACATCAATTCATTCCAAGCTTCAATGGACAACCCCCGGCTAATCAAGATGATCAACGTGACACGTCAGCATATGAGAATCTCTCAGCTTTGAGGAAAGGTTCTGATGAAGAAGACATTAGCTTTTCCTTGCAGTTGGGTGGTCATGAATCCAAGAGAAGACGTTCAGAACCTTCACCAAGTGCAGATGAACCAGAATGATTTTCTCTTTATCTGCTAGTACCATTTTCTTTGAGGTCATCCAAGGAAAGGTAAAAGGAGATGATGCATTTGGTGTTTGGTTCCTAAAACAAGAAAAATGTCAAAATTGCTTTTGGAGGTGCTGAATTTTCGTCATGTGGCCATTGATGCAACTTGTGTACGAGGAGTTTTGTATTTTAACATGTCAGTAGTGGAAAATCCAATTGTAAAATACATGTAAGTTAATACCGGCTGCTTTCTTGAGCTATTCCGATTCCATGCATCCGTCTGTGCGGTCCCAAAATCATCTGATTTAAGTAAGCTGGATAGGCAGGCCCCCGAGGATGAGCGATGAACATCAACATTAAAAACTAGCCTTTGATGCATCTTTATGTTGGATATCCCCTAAACATTCAAGTATTGAAAAGAGAAGGGAAAAAGAAAAACAGAATGTTTGTACATATGTATTGCGTGTGCGCGTGTACAAGGGCGGCTCAACTGCTCTTGTGGCCTAAGGCAAAACCATATTGAGAGACTCTTAAATTTATTTTATAAAATATTTACTAACAACAAAATTTATTTTTTAAATAACAAATTAATTATTTAAGACAACAAAACGAATTTCAAAAAAAAGAATAGGAAGAAGAGCACCAAAAAAAAAGTGGTGGACTATCGGATATTGAGGGCCAGAACTCAGTAAATTTTTTTATTTGGCTATCATCACAAACAACAACAACAACGATCCAGTAAAATCCCACAAAGTGGGGTCTGGGGAGGGTAGTGTATACGCAGACCTTACCCCTACCCCGATATGACAAACAAGAAAAAGAAATAAAGTGCATAACGTAATAACTTAAGTTTTGAGCATTGACGGTATCAAAAATATTTACTCTTTCTAATCAATTTAAACGATAATTATAGTTCATTCTATTAAGTAGCACTTATTGGTGAATATCTAAAATAAATTATAAATAACATAATATAATATGTTGAATTACACTAAAAGAAAACCAGTGCATGAATTCTTCCGTGTTCATGCAGTTTCAAAGAACATTGTAAAAGAAATTCATTATGTTGTCGATATATATAACTTAATTCCTATATAAAAAAGATAAAATTAAAATTGAAGAGTGAAGCAAATATACTAATTAATGAGGGAAGAAAATTATCATAATGTATAAATTTATTGGTATAAAACAATCTCAATCGAGTAACAAAAAAAATATACTATAACACTTTTCTTTGTACTAATTATTTATATAAATTATGTAGTATATAATAATAATAATAATAATAATAGTAATAATAAGATTTTAAAATAAATTTAAGGCCTTCAAATTTTGGGGGCCCAAGCCAACGGCCTCACTCTCCAAAGCCTTAGAGCCGTCCCTACGCGTGAATGGACAATATTGTTGTCAAATGGATGGATAATGGATTGGCTATATTTGGGTAGGTTAAAGCGGGTAAAAAGAGATAAAATTATGGTTATAATCAACCGATTCAACTCAAAATCATTTTTCTTTTTGATTGTTTGTTCTTTTATGATTTATTTAATTACAATTCAAACTAATAAAATCTTTTTTCTTTTGCTTATCATGATTATATCAAACAAATTAAATCCAACAGAAATCATTTTTCTATGTTTCGAAAAAAATATTACTGATCAATTTGGGTTATATAAGCAGCACAAATTGGCCAAAGCTTTTAGATGGATCTACTCGAGCTATGCCTGAAACCCGCCAATGAACATATGCCGAGTAAATTCGGGCTGGTTATATTTTCATGAGCTAAATTTAATATTTCTAATAAATAACTTAAATCAAATAGCTTAAAGAAAGACTTGTATTACTATGGAATTTTTACTTATCTACACTAAGTTTGAAACTTATTTATCCTCACTATTAAGATTTTAACTTAATTACAAATTCATTATAAATTAACAGTTTTATACAAAGTAATGTATTAGACTCTAATCTTTCATACTTTCTCTCCCTCTTCTTCCTCTCCATAATTAAAATCACAAAATCAAATTAGACTTCACACAAATTCCCTCCTTCTGTTCAGGTTTATGGCCTAACGTCATAAGCTTCCTATCCAAATTTCCTTTAATAGAAGAATGTTCGGCCTCTTTCTGACTTCAGCCACACCTTTACGAGAACAAAGAGATTTGGCCATCAAGCAATTTCATTATATTTTCTCTTTCTTTTTATTTTCTGCTTTTTTCTTCTATGTTAAATAATGAACACGAATGATCACTTCGGGAAGATAGTTAATTTCTTTTAATTTTGCGGAATCAATAAACTAAAGAGTATTAATCAAAAACGAGCAAATTGAATTGAAAACCCTGTTAATTCATTAGAAATTTCATTGACAGCCATTAAAAAGTTTGGAAGTTTTGAGTTTGAAAGTTGGATTTTATGAAATTGTTATTTGTTTGGATTGAGTGTTGTTGTAAATGATTGGGAATATCCTTTGGAGTTTATATCTCAATTTTGAGAGAAATTTGATGAAGAATCAAGTTGATTTTGGTTGGAATTTCAGATTGAAACTCGAAGAAGAAGACATAAAATAAATTAGTATATATTTTGTATGTCGGAGGTACAAATAATATATATATATATATATATATATATATATATATATATATATAAGTTGTGTGTTGTTGTAGGTGTATTAAACTTGTAAGAAAGTTGTGGATAAGCTATAAATTAGTTGTATATTGTATGATTAATTATATGAAACTTATATTTAATTTTTATGTTACTGTAAATGTATCAGATTTATATCAAATTTGTACGATTTCAATTCAAGAGTTCAACTTTAAGCCATATTTTCTATTGGTTCTTTTTCCTTGTGCATATGGTAATAGTGTTTTGTTTTTTGAAAAAAAAAACAGAAATAGCCTGCCAATTATTGTTCCTTACACCTCCTAGCCCTAAACTTTTGCTTACAGTAAACCTAAATTTTCCTAGCCGGACCAGCATGGAAACCCCAAAAAAGGGACGAAAAACATGCTTCTTCAATTTTTCCATTGAAAACGAGCAATTTGAACAATCTATCAAAATGAAATTAAAACCAATCATGATTTAGGTTAAAAAAATTCACAACTTGACTAACATAATTCGCACCCCCTCCACAAACCCATAAATTAATATATTTTGAGTTTACTAATTACTATGAAAGCACCCTCCACTTCCAACCAAGAGGTTGTGAGTTCGAGTCACCCCAAGAGCAAGGTGGGGAGTTCTTGGAGGGAAGGATGCCGAGGGTCATTTGGAAACAGCCTCTCTACCCTAGGGTAGGGGTAAGGTCTGCGTACACACTACCCTCCCCAGACCCCACTAGTGGGATTATACTGGGTTGTTGTTGTTGTTGTTGT
>AWOL01S0000142.1:0-54789 GCA_000715115.1 Nicotiana otophora | reverse complement strand
GTCGCCTTACATCGGAGATGAACACTGAAATAGAAATTAAATTCGATGTAAGTGCTCAAAATGGCAGAGTCTCGTGCTGATAACGTGTTATAAAATAAAGACTGTAAAGTAAAGAAACCGAAGACAAGTATAGAGGGAGATTGATATTTTTATTCAACTTCAAACTGTTGTATTCATAATGAACTAAAAATTCCTCTATTTATAGAAGAAAGGAAGCAACTGCGAGGCTTTTCAGGAAGCAGCTGCAAGGCTTTTCTTGAGCTGCTTGTAAGCTGTCTGGATGAGTTGTTTGCAACCTGCCTGTTTAATAAGAAGCTGCTGCAAATCATTTTATTGAGTTGCTTGCAACCTGCCTGCATCAGCTACTTGTAAACTGTCTGCATGATCTGCTTGCAACCTGCCTGTTTATTAAGAAGCTGCCGCAAATCATTTCATTGAGTTGCTTAAAACCTGCCTGCATCAGCTGCTTGTAGATAAACTTCAACAGAGTACTAAATGTATAATCTTCTTCAAGAAGATTATCTATAGCGGAGTAATAAATGGACATCCACAATATAATATTTTCATAACAAGAATAAATATCTAAATCGGGTAGTTAAAAGAGAATGAGGCTATTTTTAGTTTAGCATCAATATGGGTTGCTAGTCTAGTTAATTGTTCATTTTTTTCTTTCTTTTGTTAACTGAAATGGTGGGTTCACAAGCAGGGCTGTCAAGTTTGGCCCAAGTCCAAATGACCCACCCAATCCACCCAAGGTTGGGCTGGTTATCAACCCGTCCATTTATTAAACTCGGCATATCTTGACCCAACCCTTCTCAACCCATTTAGAGTTGGGCTGATCTTTTAGTCCAAATTGATCCATGAGTAACTTTACCAAACTATCTAATGAATTATTTTTTGTTTAATATATTATATATGACCATAACAAAAGAAAAAAAAGTTTTATTTAGTAATTATACAATTAATAAGAAAATAATACATACTAATTAAAGCGTGATAAGAGTTGGACGGGTTGGGCTATGACCCAAAATTTAGCCTATCTTGATCCAGCCCATTTCAGCCCAAGTAACTTTTGGACGGGTCAATGACCCGCCTATTTATTGACTCAACTCATTTTGACCCGTTCAATATCGGCTCAACCCGCCCATTTGACACCCCTATTCACAAATGAAACAAGGTAGCCACTCTAAAGGGCTGCTATTTAGAAATTAGCCAGTGCGTTCTGAATTTCAGTTTTTCAGGACAAAAATGTCCTGAAGTTAACATTTTTAATTTAAAATTTCAGGATAAAATAAGTACTGGCTAATTCCTAAATAGCATCCCTGAGAATAATTTCACAAGCATTAATTATATCCAACTGACTCAACTCTACAACCAATACAAGGATAAAGGTGGGTGCTTTGTTACTTTTGGTTGATATCTTGGTTTTTGTTAGTGCAAGCTGACATATACTCTTTCAACATTTTTTTCTCTCAAATTTGTTCATTCTTGTTAGAGTATATATTGGTGCCGTTTTACAGATTCCTAACGCATATATTTCTAATTGAGCTTTCAGGTTTTTGAGTTCTTGGCCTTCCCTTGTAACCAATCTTTGAAGCAAGAGCCTGGTACGAGTTAGGAAGCTGGACAATTTGCTTGTACGGGATTTCAGGTAGATTATCTCATTTTTCAAAATTTTGTTTCAAATTTGTATGTTGTTGTAGTTGTACCAAATTTGTTTGAACAGAAAAATCTGATATTAATCGGAACTGAAGGATTTGGGATGGAGAAATTTCGAGGTCCACCATTGAAAGCACCATTTTGCACTTCGGAGAAATTGAATTTCGTCAGAGATCTGAAATTTGTGTTAGAAATCAACTAGGTAACATAGAGTCTTATTGGAAACAGTAATACGAAGTTGAATCCGAAGTTTAGAGGCGATTGAATATGATTTTCTAGGGCTTGGGTTAGTAATTCTAAAGTCTATTTTTGCGAAGAAGATGACTGAAGTCTTTTGTTTGGCTGCTAATAATGCAAACTAAATAATGTGGTTTGATTTTAGAGTTGTAGTTGGCCATTGTCAGGCAACGAGACGGATTAAGGAGAACATAAGGGAGGCGGCGGAGGAACATGAAGAGAGGAGAGGAGAGAGAAAGGAAATGAGACTCCTTATAGAGATTGTATACAAATTATAAGGAATACACAGTTAAAACTGGTAAATAACATACTTTAGGCAATCCGAATAAATAAATTTAAAATAAAATATAGGAACGAAATATTTCTCATTATTATTCATCATATATAATACTTCCTCTGTTTCAATTTATGTGAATCTATTTGACTGGGCACATAACTTAGGAAAAAAGAAAAGACTTTTGAACATGTGATGTAAAATGAGGTATATATATTTTGTGTGGAACAAATTATTGCATAAAGATAAATTCTACAATATGAAAATGAGTCATTCTTTTTGGCACAAACTAAAAAGAAAATAAATTCATATAAATTAAAATGAAGGGAGTATTTTGTTATTTATTCACCTTAAAATAATTAGTATATTATATTTGTAATTAAAGATATCTTGACACGCTTTGCAGTCCAAGTGGTCAACTGGTGTCAATAGGGTCATATTCCATCATCAAAAAAATTTACACAGTATAACAGTCCCAAAATATACGCGATAAATATATATTTATTTAAATTGATTTATATATATATATATATATATATATATATATATATATATATATATATATATATATTTACCTGCTTTAACTAAAATTTTCTATTTATCAGATCTCTACAAATTATATACGCCTTCCCTTAAAAGACCCCTAAATCATATTTAATGCCTTCAATTAAGAAATTCAATTATACCATTCTTTTTCTTCTATTGCATCAGTGTTCTAACAAGTGAGGATGTGAGGCGAGGCATTTTATTTAATAAAAATCAACTATAATGTCTTATCTTTCAAACTATTAAAAAATTATAATATTTTAAAAATATATTATCAAACTACATAGTTTATCTCTCTAGAAATTAATAATCAATAAAATTCATCAATAATGTAATTTAAAATATTACTCCTTATGGATAAATATAAAATTACTTTTAAATAATAAAATAGTAAATCTTTGATAATTTTGATAGACAAAGAACTAGACATAAAGACCTATAATAAGTGAAGATGTAAATTTTGGCTAGTCAAGTGATATTTATTCTCACGATGATCTTAATTAGTAAATATGCAATACTATTTTGAGTTGCTCTCAATCTTTATACCTTTATAGATGAATAAAACTTTAATTATTTATTTGTTAAAGAATTTTGAGGGTCAACAATCCTAACTAGGAAATTTGACGTATAATTTTACGTTAGGAACTGTTAGGCGAGCTACGAGCGATGAGCGTTAGGCTTATTTCCGGCGCACAGTCAGGCGCTTGAGGCACAAGTGTATAAGGTAAAATATGCTATGACATGTGGCCGTCCAAAAAAAGGGCCACGTGGAATCCAAGACGGAGGGATGGCCAAAGAGCGAAGGCAACTGTTTCGTTTGTCATCGAAAAGAATAACGCTCATAAAGATGTGATAAATGCTCTTCGCCTGGTAGCATTTAATAGGGAATATTTCATGGCATTAAGAGCAATTACCCGTTATAGGAAATTTGATATTTATGTTCATCGTTACATCTTCATCAATGCCCCTCATAATTGACATTAAAGAAGGGTATGATCCTAGGACCTCCTTCATAGCTATAAATCTTGAGCTCATTTATCATTGTAAAGGACACAAATTTTCTGACAAACTTACACTGCATTTTATACAAATCTCAATACAATCTTATTTTCTTACTTTTTGATTTCGCTGTTGTTGTGCCCGGAATTCCTGTTCTCGGAACTGTTGCTTCTGCTGTTTCGTCTATATCTTAAGGCTAAGTATTGCATAATTCTTCGATTATTTTATTATTTCAGAATCAAATTAATTTACTTGTCTAGAAACCACGTATAAATTCAACTGTACCATTTTACGGATAAATAGTTTGGCGCCCACTGTAGGGCCTAGACAACTTTGTAATTAAATTGATCCTTTCCTTTTTTACTAACATATTTTGATTATTTTGTCTTAGAAAGAATCATAAGAAATGTCAGATAACACTGTTAATGACATGCACAACCCCGAGATTCGAGAGGATCAGCCTCATTTTGAGGACTCAATCAGTGACACTCATAATGAGGGGAATGGCGCTACACCGGTGCATGACAAGCAATATCCTCAATATGTTTGGGAGACCACTCCCGATGATGTTGATAAGGAACATGTCGTTGACGCGGTAAGGGTCTTGCAAGAGCAACATGCGATCATTCTAAGTCACCTCACGCGACAGGATAAAGTTATGACGGAGTAAAAGCAGGCGCTGTCGGGAGCCTCAAATAATACAAACAGACAAGATCCGGTTCCTCTCGGGGTTCCCACGAATCAAACGACGCAGAGGGTCAACAATAATACTCCCAGGGGTAAAATTGGCTCCGATGGGCTAGGGGGAACGGATCCGGCCTCAACAGCGAGAATTAAGGGTGGGCATATTTCGGTCCGAACCGAAAAAACCGACCGAATCGAAAATATTTTTATTTCGGTTTCGGTTATTAGGTTTTTTCGGTCGGTTTCGGTTTAAAATTTTAAAATTTAAGTTTTTCGGTTCGGTTTTCGGTTATTAGTTTATTTGGTTCGGTTAACCGAAAAACCAAATTATTAGCAAACCAACAAATTTTCGGTTGGTTTCAGTCTAATTTACCGAAATTTTGAAAGAAAACCAACAAATTTGTTAGTCCAATTATTACATAGAGAGAGCTCAATAAACTGAACTGAATTTTTTAAACCGAACTTATTTCAGTTCGGTTTCGGTTACTACTTTTAGAAAACCGAAAACTAAATAACCGAACTGAATTTCTTAAAACCGAACCGAACCGACTGAACGCCCACCCCTAGCGAGAATGATCCTTTCAAGAATGAACTTTTACGGTTTATGAGGGAAGTGAATGACCGCATGGACCAGATCCCGGGCGCGCCACCAGTGCTGAAAGGTCCAGACTCGAAAAAGTATACTCAGTTGCCATACAAGCCAAGTACGGCACCAGAGTTAATCCCAAAGCGGTTCAAAATGCCTGAAGTTCCAAAGTATGACGGAACTTCAGACCCTAGGAGCATATTACCACCTACACAACGGTGGTAAAGGGGAATGATTTAGCACCTCACGAAATTGAATCTGTGTTGCTAAAGAAATTTGGAGAAACCCTTACGAGGGGAGCCTTGCCATGGTATTCGTTGTTACCCGAGCATTCCATAGACTCCTTTGAAATGCTCGCGGATTCTTTCATCAAGGCTCATGCCAGGGCTAGAAAAGTACAGGCCTGAAAAACTGACATATTTAGGATTGCGCAAGGAGAGTTCGAGCTGCTACGAGAGTTCGTTACCCGATTCCAGAAGGAGAGAATGTTGCTCCCAGCTGTCCTACATGAATGGGCGGCTGAAGCATTCACCAAGGGATTGAATCCGAGGAGTTCAGACGCTTCCCAAAAATTAAAGGAAAGCCTACTCGAGTTTCAAGCAACAACCTGGGTGGATGTCCACAACTGGTACGAATCAAAAGTAAGGATCGAAGATGATCAGGTTGGTTTTCCATCGTCGACCAAAGGACGAGAAAAGAACAGAGAAAAATCAAAGGATGATTATGACGCGGACATACAGACTTTGAGGGTCGATGTTTTCCCTACGAACGGACAGAAGCCCGCAGTAGAGGTTTTCGGACAACGGACAGGTTCGTCGTTGACAGGAGGACTGGTTGCGGTCGGAACAATCGATCACTACAGGATAAAGAAGTGTCAGGATTGCGGGATCTTTCTTACCCCAAGTTATCGGAATACCACTTCAACGCCAGTATAGTAGAGTTGGTGTCAGCCATGAGAAATATCAAAGAAGTACGATTCCCAAAACCGATGAGATCTGATCCCAGCCAGAGGGATCCCAACTTGTGGTGTGAATACCAAGGACGAATGGCCACCAGATGGGGAACTGTCGACATCTCCAGGAAGAAGTGGCAACATTATTGAAGAATGGTCACCTCAGAGAATTCTTAAGTGATCGATCTAAGAACAATTATGGTCGTAACTGGGACAATGCGGAACCCTCGAAAGCAGGAGAAGATCCCCCGCGTCAAACAATCAACATGATCTTCGGAGGGAACGCGATTAACAGGGTCACCTTTTCAGTAGCAAAGTATATGAAAGTATCAATAATGCATAGCAAAAGGCTTCGGGAAGACGATATCACTTTTACGGAGGAAGACGCAGACAGATTGCTGCTACCACACAAAGACGAACTGGTAATTTCTTTAAATGTGCTAGATTTTAAGATTAAACATGTTCTAGTGGATCCAAGAAGTTCAACTAATATTATACAATGGAGAGTATTGGAGCAAGCTAAACTCACCGGAAGCATTATTCCAGCCACAAACTCCTCGCCGAATTCAACCTCATAAGTGTGACAACCCGGGGAGAAATATTATTACTCACGAACGCTGAAATAGTAATGAAAATAACTCTTTTCGAAGTAGTAGATGGTGATACATGATACAACATCTGTAATGACCCGATCGGTCGTTTCACTTTTGAGATCCTTATTCCCCTAAATAAGACTCCCCATATGTGCTTCTACTATTTTATGACTAGCGAGTATGGTTATTTTGGGATTTGGAAGGGTTTAGGTTGAAATCGAAACACTTGGTTCCTTAAGGTTGGCTAAAAGGGGCTAAGTTTGACTTTGGTCAATGTTTCGAGTAAAGGACCTTGGAACCGGGATTTGATAGTCCCAATAGGTTCGTATGATGATTTTGGACTTGGGCGTATGTTCGGATTGGGTTTTGGATGAATCGGGAGCATTTCGGCGCTTAATATAGGCAGTTGGCACCTTGAAGGTCTTAAAGTTCTCTAAATTTGGTTTGGAGTAGATTTTGGTGTTATCGAGTTTCGTTTGGGATTCCGAGCCTAGGAATAGTTCCGTATGGTAATTTAAGACTTGCACGTAAAATTTGGTATCATTCTGAGTGGTTTAGGTATGATTCGGCGCGTTCGGAGTAAGTTGGAAGAACTTTAAGTTCATAAGTTGAATTGATTTGGTTTGGGGTGAGATTCTTAGTTTTGGTATTGTTTTCTGCTTTTTGAGGGTTCGAGCAAGTCCGTCTCATGTTTACGGACTTGTTGGTATGTTTGGGCGAGGCCTTGGGGGCCTCGGGTGCAATCCGGGCGATGCACGGATTGAACTTGGACTCAAAAGGGCATCTGGTGCCCCAGTTCTGGTATGCCCGCACCTGCGAGCTTTTGGCCGCAGGTGCGAGCCCGCGGATGCATCAATTTGGCCGCAGAAGTGGCCTTGGAACATCTGGCCAGCGGTCCGCAGAAGCGAAGAGGTGTACGCAGAAGCGGCCTCGTTTCTGCGATGAAGAGGCGCAAGTGCGCGAAGGCCGCAGATGCGCTTCACGTCCGCAGAAGCGGGACCACAGAAGCGGGATCCTATCCGTAGAAGCGGCCAGCACTGGGCCTAGGGAATTCCTCAGAAATAGATCTAGTTCTGCAGAAGCGGTACGGCAGGTGTGGCCCAGGGACCGCATGTGCGAAAGTTCTGCTGGACAGAACCTTCATCTAAGTCGGGACTCAGCTATTTTTGAGTTCATTTATTGCATTCTTTGGACGATTTTTGGACCTCTTAGAGAGGTGTTTTCACTATCTATTTGGAGGTAAGTAATTCCTATCCAATGTGAGTTAAATAAATAGATTATGGGTAGATTGTAACATGTAAATTTGTGAAAATTATGGGTTTAGATGGAAAAACCCAGGTTTTGATAAAAATGGGATTTAACCACGAAAATGGTTATGGAATTGAGTGAAAATTATATATTTGAATTCGTGAGGTTATGGGTAACAACTTTCTTTGAAATTTTTTGGAATTCGGGCACGTGGGCCTGAGGATGAATTTTTAGGAATCCTTCGATTGGGGTTGGATAATCACTCTAATAGTTAGAATATGAACTTTTGAATATGTATTGATTAATTTATATATCATTTGAATAGTTTTGGATTGTTCGGCACCGAGTTGAGGCTTTAGAACGAAATTGTGACAGGAAAGTGAGCCTTGAGATGAGGTAAGTTTCTTGTCTAACCTTGTAAAAGGGAATTTTTCCCATAGGTGATTTAAATTGATATTTGCTTCAAATTATGGGGGCTACGCACACACGAAATGATGAGAGTCCGTGCGTAGCCACTATTCATGCTTATGTCTGGATAGTTTAGGGCCCAAATCATGAATTACTCGTAATATTTACACCCTACTTGTTAATTTAAGTGCCTAAATTATACTAGAACTTGTTGGAGGAATTGTAAAAGACCGAATTTCACTTACTTGATTTTTTAGCGGATTACTTGACCATTAATGGAAATTTTATTACATTGTGTATTAGCCTCATTATAACGTTTAAGTCAAATACTTATAAAGTATCCTCTCTTTTTGTGGAGCGGGCCGAATGCCTCGGCAGTAGATGGACATATTTATGGATCGTGTCGCACGTCCCTCGGCAGTATACATGTTACTCTGGATCGGTCCGTACGACCTCGGCATAAATCGTGCTTAATAATACTCGGAGCCTAATCATACTTGATATTATTTTGTGGCTTATGGGGTTACAGTTATTAATGACGGGAATTTATTAATTTGTGAAAGACTTATTTGCTCCTTCTTATTAATGAGTTATTATTATCATTTACATAACTCATGCTTATTTAGAATTTTCTGTATTCATATTGTTAGCCCATAGTAAGTGTCGAAGTCGACCCCTCGTCACTACTTCTTCGAGGTTAAACTAGATACTTACTAGGTACATGTTATTTATGTACTCACACTACACTTCTGCACTAACCGTGCAGGATCTGAGGCAGGTGCATCTGGCGGTCCTACCTGCGCGCTTCCCAGATATCCTGAGACCTAGTGGTGAGCTGCTTCCTGAGCCGTTCCGCAGTACCTAGAGTCTCTCCTTTGCATGTATTTCTATCTATTTTCATTTCAGGCAGTAGCTAGAGTTTTTTATAATCTATTATTACTCATACAGTTGTGACAGCAGGTCTTGGCATACACACTAGCATACATATGGTTTTGGATTATTCAATTGTTATGATTTCACTAAGCTACTTTCGTCTATTTATTTAAAATTTGCGGTTTCTCCTTTTAATTAATGGAGTTACCTACGTGAAAACTTATTAAAAGATGAATAACATAGTTTAGTTCACTGTTGGCTTGCCTAGCGGTAACGTTGGGCGCCATCACGACCTGTAGGAGAATTTGGGTCGTGACAACATGGTATCAGAGCATTAGGTTCACGTAGGTCTCACAAGTTATGAGCAGGCCTAATAGAATCTTGTGGATCGGTACGGAGACGTCTGCACTTATCTTCGAGAGGCTATAGGATGTTAGGAAACTACTCATTCTTTATCTCCTATCGTGCAGTTGATGTGGTACTAAGTATCTTTCTCTTATTCTCTCACACATGGTGAGAACGTGTGCAACGAATGTTCCAGACCATGGAGGAGCTGCTCCCCCTGTTGCTAGAGGCTGAGGCCGAGGGAGGGCTCCAGTCCGTGGTAGATGACGAGGACATCCTAGGGTTGCTCCAGTTATGCCACCAGTGGATCCAGTAGAGGATCCTATTGTCATGCCCCAACTCGAAAAGCGCGACCGGCGCCCAATCGAGTGAACCCGGTCAAGCAAGCCTGTTAGACGTTTTCTACTCAACGCACCCATGATGAAGGGAAGACATAATTTCGTTAATTAGACAGTAGGGAGATCATGTGCACAATACTAAATCATTTCCTTAGTTACTTCACTTTTAAGTCTCAAAATACACATATTCTTATAGTTTGAGTGGAACAAGTAATGAAAACACAACATAACTTGTTCGACTTTTCTAGCACCCATGTACAACCCACATAGTATCTGTTGATACCCAATTTTTCTCTCATATTTTCTAAAAATGCATATATACTTTCAACATGGCATATATCATCATTTAGTTTACAAACCTATACAAGCATTTTCTATAATTTTCCATAATTTTTAGAGCTTTTAAATTGATTACTTGGATAATTATTAATTACTCCTTCAAAGTACTTGATGATGACTTAACTACTTAAATTTATTATTTTTGCACCTATAATACATGTTTCAAATATTTTACTTCATTTTATGTAATTACATTAATATTGTTAATCTATTTGCGCAATTTTGCAGTAATAGCCTATATCTGTACAAAAATGCTCTTTATTTATATTACTTGTGTCAAAATAGTATTTTATATTTTTATAATACAAATTTATTATTGTTAAGCATTTTAGCATATAAATAATATTTTTACTTATTTGTCAAGCATTTTTATAAATTATTTACGTGTATTTAAATAATAGCCTAACTTTAAACTAATTTTCTGAACCAAATTGGCCCAATATCTTTAGCCCAACCCTTGGCCCAAGACCAAACGCCCCCTTAGTTATAACCCGATCGGGATCCGGTCCGCGACCCGCCCGCTTCTCCTCCAATCCTGGCTGTTGATCTCAAATGATCAACGACCCCTAGCCATTTCCCCGTTTTAATTAACTACCCATCACCCAAACCCTAACCCCATTTCCTAAACCCACCGCCCCTAAACTCTCTCATCTCTCTTCTTCTCTGATTAAACCCTAGCCATCGTAACCCTTAATCCTCTCCGATTCTGACTTAAACATGGAATCAATCCATGATCTACTTACCTATTTTGTGATATTCTATCATTCTACGCATGTTTACAGTGTTACTTAGTTCTTGCCCGCTGTTACTTAGTTCTTGCCCTATTTTTGGCAAGAACTACTTCTCAAGAACGAACCAATTTACTTTGATTCTGTGAGGATATGGAAGATCTTTCGTCTATATGCATGTTATATTGAACGATTCTTGCATTATTGGTTCAATTCAAGTCGTCAGTCCCAACTAGGGTTTGAGACTTTTCTTTTTTTTCCTTTACTGATTTTTCGATTGATTGATACTTTTCCTTTTCAGTGTTTGACTATTCTTTTCCTATTTTCTACTTTATTTTGCCTTAAATCTGACTCTAAATGATTTTTGGTATGATATTTTCCTTATTCTATATTTAATCTTTTGTATTCCTTTATTATTAGTATTATTTGCATGATAGTTGTTATTCCAGGTTGATTTACTGAACCCCTTTGTTCACGCCCTAAAAATAATCGATTCTAATTGACTCTAGTATATCTTTCCTTATTTGTGTTTGAATAATTTGTTTTTCATGTTTACTTGGTTGATTTCTACACTATATAAACCCCTCCCCTAAGACCCCTTGAAGGGACCTCGGAATCTCCTAATCACTGCTATTATTCTCATTGTTCTCCTTCTTTCACTTACTCATTCACTCTTTTACACTTGAATATTCTGTGATTCTGGGCCGGCTGAAAGCCATGGCTATTAAACGACCTCCTTCGGTGCAAGCATTTCCCGGAGCCCTTCTCGGGGCTCTTGTGAACTCTGAAGCATCGGAGATATGGGGTTCTTGCTATTAAGCTCTTTACTATCCTTCTGTTCGTATAATCTTTGCTAATGGTTAGTGCTTTAACCCTTGCAATGTTAATTTTCTTTCTTTCCTTCTGCATACTTATATGTGTTTGAATTATATGAGTATGATTTAGTTTGTGAATCTCTGATATAGCATTATTATGATAATGCTCGATACTCTTTTGTCATCCTATGATAGTTGAATGCATGAGATAGTTTACTGCTTTGTCCTTATTTTGTGTTAGGCTGGTCTGCACTCCTATGTTGGTTCTTTATTTTCTTCTGGAATCAGTCATGTACCTATAGCATCTGAATATGTTTCAGTTTTGAGTTTCAATGCGTGCCTATTTTGATCTAAATATGACTGTTGCGACTATATGTTGTTAGTTATAGAGTTTCTTCATACCTTGCTTTGGATACTACTACAACTCTATGGAAATCTCCCTCTATGAATCATTTAGTACTGAGTTTTGTGTCTGATTTACTGTTCTTTGTGTACTATCCACAACTATATAGAACATTGCTTTAAGGTTCAATCTAAATATGTTTTCCTTAGCATCACTTAGTATGTTAAGATAAACATTCATTTCTGCCTCAACTATGATCTTGCTCCCATGCTAATATGTTTTTCCAGTCTGTTTTTAATGTCTTGCCTCTTTAGTGTTTATCACAATGTCTAAATACTGATTAGTATGACCCTAAGATGCATGCTTTGCTTAATCCAAACTTCTTAGGTCTCAATTGGTTTAATGTCATGAATGATAATCTATGTATATCTTGCAAACTTGTTGCTTCCCCAATTTCTTTCAACATGAGACTATCTATGTGGTGCTTTGCTGTCTTGCTGAACCTGCTGGGCTGCTTGATTAGTTGCTCTGTATGCTTAACTTGGTGTAGTACTTAATTTCTGTCCCTCTATCACTATCCACTCTCCTTATTTACTACTCATGCCATTCTGAATTCTCATTCTTAGCCAACTGAAAGACAAGGCTATCTAGGTTCTATTATCGACCTCCCTAGTGTGAGCACTGCTCGGGGTCCAATTGAGACTCCTGTGAACTTTGACACACTAGGGCTTGGTCCTTAGTCACTCCCTCAACGTCCAAAACCGTTCCTACTATTCCATTTCCCCTGTCATGTACTGTGTATATGCATTTGGTTGTTTCAAGTGGCGTAACACTTGGTGCTATGGTTAAGTAAATTGGTTTGGATCCTTCTATGGACCCTTGAGTCATGTATTGAACGTGACTCTCTGTTGAAGGCCTGGGTATGCTGTAGAAGATATTGAAGGCCCAGACAATGCTGTATTTATTTGAGCCTACTATGGGCTTGTTCACTGTTATGTGACATTGGTATTTTACTCACTATTGGGCCTGTAATAATCTTTATATAAACAATTGGGGTTGATAGTAAAAGGGAATGGGGTAGATTTAATATTCATATGCGATGGGTAGATAACATACCTATAGGACTTAATGATGTGTTTGCTATATGTGTCATTCACTCTCTATGTACACTATTAGAAATCATGCCATTAGGGAAATCACACACTCACACAACTTATATGCTATCAAAGCATAAGCTTTATTTATCCCATGTCTACTGCTATGTGTCGTTAGACAGCATGCCTGTACGAAATTAATGCCAATAACTGTCCTTCAATTTGCATAACTGCACCATGTTCATTAGATATCATGCCTATAGGATTTTAATTATTTAATTCGCTATTGCACCTAGAAAACATGCCTATAGGAGCTAAATATAAAAAAATCGGTTCCAATCGTCAATCTTTAGAAATCCTGCCTATAGGGTATTACTACTCGCTCTAAAGTGCTGATACTGGACTCTTCAAACGTTGTTTACTGCTTAGCCACGCCACTATTAGAAAGCATGAACAATTCTGAGCATTTCCAATAATTTTTACTGTCCCTTACTGTGTAAACCACTTAGAGATCATGCTATAGGTTTTATTAACTTATAATCTGTAATCTCAATAAAAAACTTAGCAATATTAGATACTCTCAAATTGGTAATTTAGAAATCATAGGTCTAAAGTGGCGCCCTGTATATGAAACTGCTTGCACATTTGGATTAGATCATATAGAAACTATGTCTATAGAGCTTAATGACTTCAATATTCCTCAATTCTAAAATTGTCTAATGCCTAACATAAAAATCTGTTTGTGTGCATTTGTTGTCTAACTGCGGAGGCTAACTTGAGCCTTTTAACTGTCCTTAAGTGCAGCCCTATTTTTGTTTTGAATTGTCGTTTAGTTTTGACATTTTTGAGCAGCCTAAGTAAAGTCTAGAACTACCCAAAATAGAGGTCCAATTTTTCCTGGACCATAGGTATGGGACGGGTAGTGCACGCCTAAGGTACGACTTATAATTAAACTAGTGCGCTTTAGGTAATATCTTAAAGATAGTAATCGGGTAGCAGGAGATGATAGTCTGTGCCCGCTGAATAATAAGAGTAACACCCCATCTTGAGGGAGTTACTAAGTATTATTTATGTTGCACGAGGTGATCCTTTAGGCTAAAAAACTTAGGACCCCAATTTTTGGAAGAATGTTGGAAATTCTATAATTCCCCCCCCCCCCCCATCTTATTCCCTTTTAAAATTTGAATCAAGTGTTTGTATTTCCTCAAAGCCTTTTAATAATAAAATTTCTCAAACTTCTTGCTTTCTCTGTTTTTATTTATCCGACTAATTCATATAATTCAAGTTCAGCCGGGATCCACAGTTATGGACCTTGAAGAGTGCCTAACACCTTCTCTTCGAGGTAATTGCGAGCCCTTACCCGATCTCTGGTGATGCAAACTAGTCAAACCTGAGTCATATGCGAATAAGTGCCATAACGTACCTTAAACCGTTTGGTGGCAACTCTCCTATTTTAATGCCTCCTTTAAAAGAGTTGTCGCATGTCGAAACTCGATTTTCGAGAGAGAAAAACGGGGGCGCGAAAGCATGGCGATTCTGCTGGGGAATGTACACTTAGGATCTTACCATAATGAACTTGACTTATGTGGATTAGTTTTCTCTATTATAAACGCACATTCCTTTTCCATCTTTATTTGTTAGATTTGCTATAACACGCACCTCCCTTTCCCGTTCACCTTTACTTGTCTAAAACCGTTATAACATGTACGACCCTTCCCTTCTCCATCTTTATGTGCTTAAATTTGTTATAACATGCACATCCCTTTCCATATCCGCCCTTAGTTGCTCTAACTACTATTTATTAGCTATATAATGTCTCTCCTACCCCTACTTCCTTGCTCACTTTATTATATTCCCTATGTTCTACGAACTAACTTCTTCTTTTGTCTTTCTTTTTACGTCCTTTATATTTTATCTTAATACTGCATTTATTGCTTTCACATATTTATCATGCAAATACTTGGCAATGTGTTATTATCTTTGCATAAAGCATGCTCCACGTCATATTCCACTCGTGCCCAACTAATACCATAGCGGCACTTGATGAGTGTCCGCGCTCTTCCCAAAATTATCATTTTAATTTGGAAAGGCTTATTTATGGTAAAACTAGTTGATCAACGGTCCAGTCGACGGTTCTGTGCCTTTCCCTCTCAAGTTGTCTACTTGAGGGTACCGGTCTAGACCCTTCTAGAAACCTCACTCCAATATCAACTGTGCATGCATCATGTTAAACCTAGTACAGATTAGGACGTTGTCTATGTGATAATCCACTAAGATAAGCCTTGTCCAAAGTCCGATGGGATTTCCATAATCTCAATGGACACCATCACGTTATGTGCATTACTTGGAGAAAACATGCCGATATGTTGATCATTAATGTGTAAATAGTCAGACCCGGAGGGGAAGGGGCTAACTCTATTTGTTTTACAGAAAATAAGGCACGAAGTTCCCAGGTTCGGCATAGTTCAAAACATCCCACCTTTGCTGCTTGATTGGTGGAAGAACCTCTCACCTAGTGACCAGAATCATGTGAAAAGAGTCCTCGGAAATTTACCTTCCTTATTGGACATCCGGCCAAATAACGCATTGATTGAGGCCGCCACTATGTTTTGGGATGAGAACAAAGCTGTCTTTTGCTTTGGTAATGTAGAGATGACCCCTCTCTTAGAGGAAATAGGAGACTTCGCTAGGCTGCCATGGGATAGTCCGGGTTTATTAGTACTAGAAAATCGCAAAGGACGAGGGCGTCCTAGAGTTGCTTTTGTTGTACCACCAGTGGATCCGGTGGAGGATCCTGTTATAAGGAGTAGGATGAGGCGCCAGCAAATGTGCCAGTCCCAGCAAATTTCATGACTACGCCAAGATTACAGGAGGTCATAAGCCGTATGCTGCGGTTCATGGACTCTATGATGCAGGCTGGTTTATTTCTAGTGGACCCTGCCACATCTCAAGCGAGAGGGGGAGCACAGACCCCTACCGCTCAGCCTCCAGGGAACGTCATTGTTATTTATCAGACCCCAGGTACACTACCTGCAGGCAGAGCCCAACCAGTTGTAGCGGCTGTGCAAGAGGCTACTAGTTGCGACCGTTGATCAGCAGAAGCGGTTGGACAGATGAACTAGACTTTGCCCCCTAAATTTGGGGTGAGCGGTCAGAGGACCCCCAGGATTTCATTAACCGGTGCAAGGATAGGCTCCGAAACATGGGATATTGGAGTCCAATGGGGTGGACTTCACCACATTTCAGCTTGAGGGCAAGACCCACGGATGGTGGCAGGATTACCTTCTTAGTAGGCCAGCAAGTTCACCTCTCTTGACTTGGGATCAGTTTATGCATCTGTTCTTGGAGAAGTACATACCACCTTCTAAGAGAGAGGAGCTTCGGGGTCAGTTTGAGCGACTCCGTCAGGGTCATATGTCTGTGATCGACTATGAGGTGAGATTCACTTACTTGTCTCACCATGCAGCTATTATACTCCTCACAGATGTAGAGAGGGTGCAGAGGTTCATTGTAGGTCTACACCCTGAGATTGAGGTTTATGTGGCCCGTGAGGTAGAGATGTGGACTCCCTTTCATCAGGTTATGGATATAGCTCGGAGGATCGAGCGTATTCGCAACTGCAGCGGAGAGTTTGCGCCGAAGGACAAGCGGCCCCGGCAGTTTGGAGGATTCAATGGCACCCCACTTGGGGGTAGGGGTCAGTTCATGAGGGTTCAGCCCAACAGGCCCAAGCAGTAAGAACTACCGCCTGCTCGGATTGCTCCAACACGACCCTACTTCCATGCCATTCCAGAGAGCACTTACCGTCCGCTAGCTATTCAGGGTTCTTCTAGTGGGTATTCAGGCTATCAGGGTCAGATTTCAGGTCAGCATCCCACTACTCTGAGGGATTGTTTTGAGTGTGGGGACCTTGGCCACGTGAAGAGGTTTTGTCCTAGACTTCAAGGCAATGTCGAGTAGTATGACCATTGGCCCATGATTACCGCACCAGCTACCACACCGCTCGCTCGGCCAGAAGCGGAGGTCAGGTGGGTAGGGGTCGTCTTAGAGGTGAAGGCCAATCAGGTGGTGCTCCGGCTAGATTCTATGCTATCCCCACCAGGCCAGAGGCAATCACCTCTGATGTAGTGATCACAGGTACTATTTATGTCTGCCGTAGGAATGCCTCAGTATTATTTGATCAAGGGTCTACTTACTCCTATGTTTCTTCTCTATTTGCTCCTTATTTGGACGTACCTTACGAGTCCTTGGGTGTTTATGTATATGTGTCCACGCCAGTGGGTGATTCTATTATTGTGGATTGATTCTAGCGATCCTGTGTGGTGACTTTCTGTAGATACAAGACTAGAGCGGATCTTCTATTGCTCGATATGGTTGACTTCAAGGTTATCTTATGCATGGACCGGTTGTCCTCGTACCATGCCATTCTTTATTGCCATGCCAAGACTGTTTTCTTGGCGATGCCTGAGTTTCCCAGATTAGAGTGGAGGGGTTCATCTACCGGTAACTCTAGCCAGGTTATTTCTTTCCTGAAGACTCGACATATGGTCGAGAAAGGTTGGTTGGCCTACTTGGCCTTTGTTTGGGATACTACTGCAGGGACTCCTGCATTAGATTCAGTGCCAGCGGTACGAGAGTTTTTTGATGTATTTCCTGTTGATCTACCAGGTATGCCGCCAGATCGGGATATCAATTTTGGCATTGATTTGGTGCCAGGAACCCAGCCTATTTCTACTTCGCCTTATCGTATGGCTCCCAAAGAGCTGAGAGAGTTAACGGAGAAGCTTTGGGATTTGCTTGAGAAGTGATTCATTAGACCCAGTGTGTTGCCTTAGGGCGCACCGGTGTTGTTTGTGAAGAAAAAGGATGGGAGTATGCGATGTGAATTGATTACCTCTATTTAAACAAAGTCACCATCAAGAATAAGTACCTGTTACCATGCATTGATGATTTGTTTGACCAGTTGTAGGGTGCTAGGGTGTTCTCTAAGATCGACTTGAGATCTGGGTATCATCAGCTGAAGATTCGTGCTTCGGATATTCCGAAGATGGCTTTCCGGACTAGATATGGCCACTATGAGTTTTTAGTGATGTCCTTTGGCTTGATTAATGCCCCGACGACGTTTATGGATTTGATGAATCGAGTGTTCAGGCCATATCTTGACTCATTTTTCATTATCTCCGTTGATGACATATTGATATACTCGCGCAGTATGGAGGAGCACGAGCAGCATTTGAGGTTAGTGATCCATACCTTGCGGGAACAGAAGCTTTATGTTAAGTTCTCCAAGTGCAAGTTCTGGTTGGGTTGTGTATTGATGCAGGAGGGGCGAGTTATTGTATATTCTTCATGCCAGATGAAGACCTACGAGAAGAATTACCCCGTGCATGATTTGGAATTGGCCACGATAGTTCATGCTCTCAAAATCTGGAGGCATTATCTCTATAGGGTGTCCTATGAGGTTTACACCGATCATCGCAACTTGCAGCATTTGTTTAAACAGAGGGACCTTAATTTGAGGCAGCGCAGGTGGCTTGGGTTAGTGAAGGACTATTATATTACCATCCGGGCAAGGCGAATAAGGTTGCGGATGCCTTGAGCAGAAAGGCTGAGAGAATGGGTAGTTTTTGACATTCATTTCGGCAGAGGAGCGGCCATTGGCTTTGGACATTCAGTCCTTAGCTAACAGACTTGTGAGGTTTGATATTTTAGAGCCCAGCCGAGTTCTTGCATGTGTTGTGGCTCAGTCTTTATTATTTGAGCGGATCAAGGCTCGTCAGTATGATGATCCGCACTTGTTGGTTCTTAGAGAGACGGTACTATAGGGTGGTGCCAAGGAGGTTACTATTGGTGAGGGTGGTGTTCTGCGACTCCGGGGTCGCCTATGCGTTCCTAAAGTTGATGGCTTGAGGGAAAAAGTTCTAGAGGAGGCGCACAATTCTCGGTATTCTATTCATCCAGGTGATGCAAAGATGTATCGCGATCTGAGGCAGCATTATTGGTGGTGGCGGATGAAGAAGGACATAGTTAAGTATGTAGCAAGATGTCTAAATTGCCAGCAGGTCAAGTATGAGCACCAGAAGCCAGGTGGCCTACTCCAGCAGATGGTTATACTGGAGTGGAAGTGGGAACGCATCACTATGGACTTCGTTGTTGGATTGTCGCGGACATTGAGGAAGTTTGATATCGTTTGGGTCATTATTGATAGGATGACCAAGTCGGCACACTTTATTCCAGTGGTGACTACTTACTCTTCAGAGAGGTTGGCCCAGATTTACATTCAGGAGATTGTTCAGTTGCATGGTGTGTATGTTTCCATCATATCAGATAGAGGCCCTTAGTTCACTTCGCATTTCTAGAGAGCAGTACATATCGAGTTAGGTACCCAAGTAGAGCTCAGTACAGCCTTTCATCCACAGACCGATGGGCAGTCGGAGCGGACAATTTAGATTCTAGAGGATATGCTCAGGGCATGTGTCATCGACTTCGGAGGGTAGTAGGATAAATTCTTACCATTGGCCGAGTTTGCTTACAACAACAGTTATCAGTCCAACATCGAGATGGCTCCATTTGAGGCTTTATATGGTCGGCGATGTCGTTCGCCCATCGGATGATTTGAGCCCGGTGTTGCTAAGTTATATGGCACTGATTTAGTGAATAATGCCTTGGAGAAGGTAAAGGTAAAGTTGATTCAGAAGCAGCTTTGCACGGCACAGTCCAAACAGAAGAGTTACACGGATAATAAGGCGTGCGACCTATCATTTACGGTGGGCGATAAGGTTCTCTTGAAAGTCTCGCCGATGAAGGGTATCATGAGGTTCGAAAAGAAGAACAAGTTAAGCCCAAGGTTTATTGGCCCATTTGAGGTGCTGAGGCGACTTAGGGAGGTTGATTATGAGCTTGCCTTGCCTCCCGGTATATCGGGAGTTCATACAGTCTTATGTGTCTATGCTCTAGAGGTACCATACCGATAGGTCGCACGTATTAGATTACAGTACGGTTCAGCTAGATGAGAGTCTGGTTATAAGTAGGATCCAGTTGCCATTGTTGACAGGTAGGTACGCCAGTTGAGGTCCAAGAAGCTTGTTGTGGTGAAGGTCCAGTGGAGGAGTCAACCAGTCAAGGAAGTGACTTGGGAGACCGATGAGGACATGAGGAGAAGATATCCGCACTTATTCAGCACTCCAGGTATGATTCTAGACTCGTTCGAAGACGAACGTTTGTTTAAGAGGTGGAGAATGTAACGACCTGATTGGTCGTTTTGCTTTCTAGATCCACATTCCCCTAATGAAGATTCCCCGTATGTGCTTTTACTGTTTTATGACTTGCGGGGATGGTTGGTTTAGGTTTGGAAGGGTTCCGGTTGAAATCGGAACACTTAGTTCCTTAATAGTGGCCTAAGGTGGCCAAGTTTGACTTGAGTCAATATTTTGAGTAACCGATCTCGGAACCGGGATTTGAAGGTTCCAATAGGTTCATAAGATGATTTTGGATTTAGGAGTGTGTCCGGATGTTGATTTGGAGGCTCGTAGGTCATTTCGGCTTGAATTGGCGAAAGTTAGAAAGTTAAAGGTTTGGAAGGTTGAGAAATTTGACCTGGAGTTGACTTTATTGATATCGTGGTCGAATTTTGATTCCGAAAGTTGGAATGGGTCCGTTATGTCATTTATGACTCGTGTGCAAAATTTGAGGTCAATCAGAGTTGTTTTGGAATGATTTGGCGTAGGTTTTGGAAGTCGGATGTTCATAGTTTCAATAGGCTTGAATTGAGTTGCGATTCGTAGAATATATGTTGTTTGATGTGATTTTGGGCCTCGAGTAGATCCATTATGTGTTTTGGAACTTGCTAGTATACCCGAACAGGGTCCCGGGGGCCTCGGGTGAGATTCAAATCGAAAACGGATTGGAACTTGGACTTGGAGAGTTGTTGTTGCTGCTGAAGTCTGGTGTCATCGCACCTGCGGAGGGTGTGGCCGCAGGTGTGGTCACGCAGGTGCGGTGGGGTCGTCGCAGGTGCGAGGTCTGTGGAGATGTCCTAGGAGCGCAGGCGCGAGGAATACTAGGCCGTAGATGTAGAAATAGCCAAGGTGGCTTGGGGGCGCAGAAGCGGACTAGGTCCGCAGATGCGTGCGCGCAGGAGCGGAGAAAATCCGCAGAAGCGGACCCGCAGAAGTGCTTTCTTGTCCGCAGAAGCGAAAATGCTGGAGGCGGGGGGCTGTTTGCAGATGCGATCTTTGGGTCGCACCTGCGCAATCACAGATACGGTCGAGTGGGCGCATGTGCGATAATCGCTGGACAGTGAGTGTATTTAATTCGGGACTTAGACTATTTTCCCACACTTTCACTTTGTCTTGGACGATTTGAGAGCACATTTGAGGGATTCTCATCAACATCACAAAGTAACTAAGCTCCACCCGTTTTTTAGTCCGGGTAGACTTGGATTCCATCACACCTTTAATTGTACTGTTTATGCATATGTATTATTTGTCTTAGATGAAGGGTACAAATAAAAAGATTCAGGATTTATATATAATCCTACTAAACGACAACACTGTCTTATGACTAAAATATATTCACCGAAATTGTTGAGTATATATTCTGCAATAGGACAATATTATTCTATAAATATAATATATTTAATTCATCATATCAAAATGTTTTTTTTAACATTTAAATACAATCGCATTACTACAAAATAATTTTCTAGCATAAGCGAATAATGAATTTGGTAGGTGAAATAACCTCTTGTTTTCTTAAAATTAGTTGATGATAAAAGAGTCTACCTTATTTGCATTTCTTTGCTGAAAACATCGTTGCTCACATTTCAAAATTTGATTTCCTTCTTTTTTTTTCACCATTTCCTTCTAACTTTCTATTCTACATTTCTTTCTTTTTTGGGTTAAAAAAAGGTGATGGTGGATTGGTTGAGGTGGAAGGTGAGAAAATGACGTGGTAGCAGCTAAGTGGAGAAACAGACGGTAAGTAGGGTCCATTTAGCCGCTTTTTAAGATTTTTAAAACAGCTGACGACTTAGGTGGATGTCCTGTTGAGGATAAGTAGCAACAACACAACCTCGTTTTCTCTCAATTCCTGATTTCCTTCCAATGGAGAAATTTGCTACTCTCAACGCTTCAAACTTGAGATCTGCTTCTCTTTTACCAATTGGGTTTTCTTCGCCATGCCTCAAATCTGCAGTCTTGACTCAACGCTCAAGGGTCCACGTCACAAGGGCTTCCATTGCTGTGGAGCAGCAAACTCAAACTAAGGTTGCTGTCATCAGAGTTGGCACTAGAGGAAGGTACTGTCTATTCTTTACCCAATCAACTATCAGTTAGTTCAATAGTCTCAGCACATCTAGCAATCAGAAATGAAAATGTGGGAAACCAGTTTTGCCAATGACCGTGCATTCGTGAATCGTGGAAGGTCATTCCGTAGTTGGACAAAATGTTGATGTAGTTTCCTTCAACATAATCCTACTGACATTCGCGTCCCTGTAATGCATTGGTGATAGTTGGGCATATTTCAGATTAGTTTTTTTCTAATCCGTTAATGGCTTAGTGCCCATGTTTATGCCCAAAGGCGGATCCAAGATATAAACTTAATGGGTTCAAGTTTGTGATTCTACCACAACCTATTTGATTTACGGAGTTCGAAATCAATTATTTATATGTATTTAGTGAATGTTTTAACACATATGCAGAGTTTGAGCCAAAGTTATTGGGTTAGAAACCATACTTTACCCTCTACATCCGCTTATGCCTTTGTTAAGCATGTGTTGTATTTAGTTATGATGTCTGCTAGTGTTAGTCAAAATGTAGGCTTTTTAAGGGGATAAGAAATTTTGGGGAAAACAAAAATACATTCCTCTTTGTGTATGCCTATTAGAATTAGATTAATGCTAGTAGACCCTACCCTTTTGTTCTCCTAGCTCTTTTCCTCTGGCATATGTGTCCTAGCCAATCTGAATTTTGGTCTGAGGGACAAAAATCTCTTGTGCTTCTCTTCTTGATCCCTGAACATATGTGGAAACAACCACGGAATGTATAAGAGCTGAAGAGCACTGTTTGTCTCAACATTGCTTCGGATTAACTCGTCGTTCTTTTTCCTGCTTTTTGTGTGTGGGTGGGAGGTAGGAGGATAAAAATGGACTGCTATATCTATGATGTGTTTTTGCTAAAACTCTCTTTTATGGATTATGTACCTACTTGTGTAGGACAGCCCCCTAGCCCTTGCCCAAGCTTATGAGACTCGTGAGAAGCTAATAGCCTCATATCCTGACCTTGCTGAAGAGGGAGCCATTCGAATTGTAATAATAAAGACGACAGGTGATAAGATATTAAGTCAGCCTCTTGCAGACATTGGCGGAAAAGGGTTGTTCACAAAAGAAATAGATGAAGCTCTCATCAATGGGGAAATTGATATTGCTGTCCACTCAATGAAAGATGTGCCCACATATCTGCCGGAGAAAACAATTTTACCATGCAACCTTCCACGTGAAGATGTGAGGGATGTATTCATATCTTTAACTGCAGGTTCTCTGGCCCAGCTTCCATCAGGAAGCACAATTGGTACTGCTTCGCTGAGGAGGAAGTCACAGATTCTCCACCGCTATCCCTCACTCAATGTAAGTCTATTTCATATCACATCAGTCTCTGAAGACGACATACCAGCTTCTCAGTATGTGTTGATATCAGAAAAAAAAAGTGAACTAAGAAAAACTATCAAATTTCCTATCAAGTTGCAATCATACTTTATGCTGGTCGTTTCACTCCATCCAGATTGTGTTGATGCATATGCCTTCTTTCAAAGTTAAAACGAGAAAATAGATTGGGAATATGTTATAAAAAGAATATGCGAAAATAAATTCAGGAGTGTTGTGTTGCTTGTTCTGATAGTTAACGTAATATGGGGGTATGTCGGGAGCACTAATTGTTTCCTTGAGAAGGCAAATGTGAAGCCCAAAACTTTCTGTATCTTAATCTCATTTAGATGAACCAAAATTTTGTGGTGAAATTTTTGTTCTGTTTACTTCTAGCCTGTATTGCCTTATTTAGGTTAGTTCTGCTGATCTTATAAGCTTTACTCTTTGCTTTTATTAGTTGGAGAAGCAAGGCCAATAATTCTGTGTATTTTGCCCGTAGGTGCTGGAGAATTTCAGAGGCAATGTTCAGACAAGGTTAAGGAAACTGAATGAGGGGGTAGTTCAAGCAACATTATTGGCATTGGCAGGTCTAAAACGTATGAATATGACAGAAAATGTAACTTCCATTCTCCCTATAGAAGATATGCTACCGGCTGTTGCTCAAGGAGCCATTGGTATTGCCTGCAGAACTGACGACGAGACAATGGTATTAGCACCCTTCTCTGCTACTATACAGATTTCCCCTGCTTCCCCCAGTTGTTCATTTCTCCTCTTTTGAGGACTTTGTTATGCTGTTAGTTAATGGATGCAATTACAGGCCAATTACATTGCCTCATTGAATCATGAGGAAACCAGATTAGCAGTGGCTTGTGAGAGAGCATTTTTGAAGACCTTGGATGGATCTTGTCGAACCCCAATTGCTGGGTATGCCTGTCGAGGTGAAGATGGAGATTGTATTTTCAAAGGATTGGTTGCCTCTCCAGATGGAACTCGAGGTAAACAAAATTATTATTGACGGAATCCTAAGTAAAGTGACAAGTGGGTGTGAATGCTGGGAATGTCTCTTTCCTGGTTACATATTCCTTTCTAGTTATTTGTTGTATAATCTTTTTTGTCTCCCTCGATTTCAGTTATTGAAACCTCTAGAAAAGGCCCATATACGTTTGAAGAAATGATACGGATGGGCGAAGATGCAGGCAAGGAACTACTCGCAGAAGCAGGTCCAGGATTTTTTGGGAACTGAGTAAAGCTTGTCGTTGCCTACGAGTACAGAGATGTCTAATAACAGGGAGAGAGATTGGAAGTTGAAATTTCACCCCTAGGATAGGATTATGAGTTCACTTATCCTTGTAACTGTAATAACGGCAGTAGAATTTGAATACTTTGTATATTAGGGTAGCATTTGAACTCTTTGTATATTAGGGTAGCATTTGAACGTCAATTTGAAGTGTTCAGCGGATTGTTATCCGAAGAATGGTGAATGGTTGCAGAGTTGTATGAAAATTTGTACTGACAGATTCTTAGTAATATGGATTGTTAATCACTTTTGAGTAATTTATGCAACTGTTGTAAACTAAGTAAAGCAGATCTAGCTTGAAAGAAAATAGAAATTAGTCGTAGTAATATAGTTTAAAAAGCGCTGAAACGCTGATTTTATCTAAGTTGGCTTCTTCATCATGCCCCAGGGAAATGGGAATCCAAATCACTCATTGAGAACTGATCATATGAACATGTTTTTCTTGGTTAACTGATACATACTAGTATATGATTACAACAAACAGTTTTCTGTGATCGAACAACGGTGCCAAGAGATGCAAAGAAAACATAGCTACCACAAGTAGCTCGATATTAGTCATATCCTTAAGAACAAAATGAGAATGCTAAGCTATATAATTTCAAAAGAATACTACTTTACTATATTATTTTTGAAATATATTAAACGGAGAAGTGCATTACATAAACTATAAAACAGCCCTCCTTTAACTAGGAAACTAGAAAAAGATATTATGTCCAAAAATCTTATCCAGATATTATTTGGGACGAAAATGCGACAAAGATATTAAACAGAGAAGAGATATAGGATGAGATAGATTGTTATTTGGTACAAGCAACACTCTTCCCATTTCTCATCTTTTAACGAACCCCATATATTGAAAATGGAAGTACACTCCTGCATTCACCCTCTTCCCTCCACTCCTTCCACCGGAATTTTGGCCTCCGGCGGTCGTACGGAAGCTAAGTTTGCTGCCAATCCCAGAAAGCTTCATTCTTTAACACTGAATTCTTGCAATTATGTCTCATTTTCTTCTAAAGATTACGACTTGGGCAGAAACTGCTCTACAGAATTTTCTAGGATGGCTATTGGTTCGGTATTCCCTATAGCTTCAAGCGTTCCCCCTTTTCTCTTCTATGTGAAGCTACTCCACTATTTGCACTTTTCTAAAGTTACCCGTGCTGTTTGTTTGGTTTTTTTTCCTCTTCTTTTTCTTGTATTTGTATAATATTGGCATGAGATTATTTAAATGGAGTAAGTAAGGATTCATATGGCGACCCAATTTCTTTGGTACTGATATTGTTGTTGTTGTGCTGTGGTTCTTGTTCTTGTTGTTTTAACTGAAGTCGTACTTGTTGCATTTTGTAGAGCAATTATCCTTTTGGGGTTTTAGAACGTATTATTATAAAATAACATAAAAATATCTGAATTTTACATAGGACCTGTTAATTAGCAATCTCCATTTTTATAATCCTTTCTCTCAACTGTTGGATTTGCCAGCTAAGTCAAAGGATAAGCTTGAGTTTGCAGCTTCCAAGATTCTTTATTCTGGATTTCCAAAAAGAAACAGGAAAGAATTAACCATATTTCACTGCTTGGGAAATTCAGATTGTAGTCTAGTCCTAAAATCCAACTTAACTGCCCCTTACAGTGACATTGATTTAGAAAATATGTAGTCCTTGCCTTTATTTGGTCCTGTTGCATAGTTTTATTAGTTAAGACAGGAAGTCCCAATAAAAGTGAGTTAACTGGGTAAAAAGATACAATTAATACTGTAACTTTTTGGAAGAAAACAAAAGTTGTTCTGGAAACTGAACAACTACCAACAGATTTGAATGCGAGAGGCATGGGATTCGACCCCCCGCATCTCCATCAATAGATTTGACGGAGAGTCTCGGAGCAACGGTAAAGTTGTCGGTCACGGGTTCGAGCCGTGGAATCAGCCACTAAAGCTTGTGTTAGGGTAGGCTGCCTACATACACCCCTTGGGTACGGCCCTTCCCCAGTCCCTGTGTCAATGTGGGATGCTTTGTGCACTGGGCTGCCCTTTTTGGTTCATAAGTCTGTTCTTGAGGCTTGCTACATGTGTTTTTTCCTGGTAACTCTGTGTTTCATTACGAATGTTTGCTAATGTTTCCGTTTGACGCTGCACTTAACATGAATACTTTTGGTACAGGATGTAAGTGAAGATACAGATGACATGTTTGATGATCTCCTAAAGAAACATGGGAAAGTGGTCTACAGAAGAAATGACCAAAAACCTGCAACTGAGGAGGTTGATGATGATGCTGAAAGCCTATCCTGTAAGTTGCTTTAAATTGTTGGAGTACTAAAAATGATAACTTTCCGTGTTGCCAAAGCAGCTTGAACCTCAATAGTTTTACTTTTCATGTTGCTGAAGCAGCCTGAATCTCTTAGGATATAGTTTTATATGAGGAACATTGATTGATTTTATTTTGTTGCTGCGTCTTGTTTTGAGAATATTGAAGAATGTGCTGACAAACTTTAATTTCATAACTCATATTTCTTTTCTTGTTTTTATTAATTTATTATCTTCTTAAGGAAGAAGTGTATTCACCCTATGATTGCTGAACTTGCATTGTACCTCCCTATAGTGAATAATAGGCTTGAGTGCCCCCTCTAGTTTACAAACCATTCATTTTACTTGTCTGATCAATCACATACGTGTCTCATTTGTTCTTCCTCCAAAATCTTACTGAGAATTGACACGAACATCTTCCACATCTTTATGTGTAGGAGCTCCATGTATTAAATGTTCATGGACTTCCGTTGCCTCTTCAATCTAAAAGTTGTATTGCCTGAAGGTTTTTCAGATAGTATTATTTTTATTAGATCTCTCTAGTATAATTCTAAGTTTTATTATAAACTGGATTTTAAGGTAGTATGTTTAATTGCAATTTGGTTCACAGCTTTTTGCTTAGTATAAGTTTGACTTGTTTTGGTGATGTTTACTGCCAACGTTGCTTAATTTATATTGGCGGTGACCTAAACTATTGATCTCATCATCATAACATAAAATGATACAAGACATAATCATAAAGATCCAAAAAGGAAACCAATTTACTACTCTCAAATTGGTCACAATATGGTGCTTTGAGAAGAAAAAGGGAGAAAAAAAATGAGAATAAAGAAAGGAGAAGAGATCGATGTTATTTTGAGGTGTGTGCTAAACCAAGCTTTTCCCCTCTTCGCCATGCCCTTACCTGAAATTCATAATGTTCACTGAAGTAATCTTTAAACGAGAATTACAACACATCCTTTGTTCTCGCTACTGCTAAGTATTAAACATACTGCTGCTTTTGGCCTCTTATTCTTTTCGATCTCAATTTTTTTCAGAATCCTTATAGCTTTCTTGCTCTCTATTCATTTTTTGGTTTATATAGACTCGTGTACGCAATAATTATGTATCTACTCTGGCATTTCCTACTGGCTTTTACCTGTTCTTTTCGCTTCATTGGTGACTTAGTCCTGTCCTGCTTAACAAGAACATTATCAAATGACTAAAGGAAACCGGCGCACTAGAATCTGAGAATGAATGTGATGATTGACTTTACACAGATTTTGATGACAGTGCTATTCCCTCTGTGCAGTTGCGGTGGCTGTGGCTAAAGTTGCAAGTGATGTGAAGGCTGGAGATATAAAGGTTCTCTTTGTCAAGCCTCTAGTATATTGGACTCGGTTTTTCATTATTGCTACTGCATTCTCCCGCCCACAGATTGATGCCATTGGGTATGATATCATATCTTGAGTGTTTTTTTATTTGACATTAACCAGTAGCAGCATAAAATAACCACAATGAGTAAATAAAAAAGAGGATGGCTTTTTGCAATTTTGAATTTTATCTAAATTTGTCATAAAGGACCAGAATAAGAGATATGGCTGAGGTACAATATGGAAGAGTTGCATCTGGAGATTCCAAACCCAACTCGTGGACGCTACTAGACTTTGGTAAGTAATTTGGCACTTTAATGATCCTGCCATTATTCTGTATCACAGCTGAAGAATTTCAGTGCTGAATATGAATCAGCTGTTGTCTCATTCTTCACTCACCGCTGTTTTTCATTTCATACTTAAACAAGTACAGTTATGAGACAATATTATTCTGCACATTAGGACTAGCAGGCAGTAGCTCATTTGGTGACTAACCTACTCCTGCGACTACTTACTGTGACTCTATTGCTTCAAATTGTCTGACATAATTTACTCAAATATAGTGCTTGAACTGTTACGAGGTTAAATGAGCTTGCAAACAATTCAGTATTACTAGGGGGAAGGGGGAAAGGTAAGGTTCAAAACACGGAGATCTCTGTCTCATACAAGAGATAATGAGTTTGAATCTTGTCATACTGCATAGGGGTAGTGCTTATCAAAACTCAGTTTCGTGTATAAAGGTAAACTTCTGGTTTCAACTTGGGCTAGCTATCCCGGGGGCCAAACCTGTTATAGTCAGGCTCATAGAGCATATTATCTCCAAAACTCTAAAAACTGGAGTTTGAGTGTTTTGTTTTGAGAAGGCGGTGCTATATATTATGTGTCCTTTGATATCCCTGCTAGCTCAATATAAAGGGCAGCCGGGGTCTGGGGAAGGGCCTGCTAGCTCAATGTATTTTCGCTAAATTATAATTGTGCTTGAAGTCTATATAGAGATCAGGCTTTATCATTTTCCGCGTGGCGTTAGTGTTATCCTCTACTGTATTTTGATCCTTTTTCCAGAGAGGAGGCTGTAAAAGGAAATTATAGCAACAGCAGACAATGAAAACTGCTTATATTTATGACGTAATCGCAGTGCTACTATTTGACACTTGCAGTAACCATGTAGTGCCTTGAAAAGCATTATTGTTGCTGATATGTCACTTTATGTCTCTCTTAATTACAGGTGATGTTGTTGTTCATATATTTCTTCCCCAGCAGCGTGAGTACTACAACCTGGAAGAATTCTATGGCAATGCAGCGCCTATCGAACTACCATTTGAGAACCAACAATTGCGGGGATCTAAAGGTTATTAAAGTCCCAAGATTTTGGCCTCACTGTGATCGACAGAAGTTGTTAGCAAATTAAGAGGCAGTTGCAGTGTTCCCCTCATTGCTGACACGAAGCGATTAACATCTTGTAGAAGACAGTTTTTCACTTGCGTTTGCCCTAGAAATATCTAGTGAAGAAAGAGTTTACTTGCATTTTTTCTCTGAATTAAATTGGGTGTCAAAGTTCGGGCTCATTGTCTCATCCTACAAAAGAACCTGCCTCACTCTTTTCCTCCTTTCTTTTTCAACATATATTAGCATTTAGATACATCTGTATTGCCCTTAAGGAAAGGAGAGCCTATGCTATGCAGTTCCAACTCTCCAGTTTTTTCGCTCTAGGTTCACTATTTTACAGTTCACTGGGGCCTGGGAGTGAAGTTGCGTTCAACAAGCCATGGAAGAGGATAGAGACTTGGCGAGGAAGGCGATTAAAGAAAAAGGCAATGCTGCTCGTAACATCAACATAATGGTCTGGTTGTTTGCTGGTACATTTGGTCACTGAGTTTGAATCTAACATCAACATAGGAGTTGAAAACGGAAGTAAACCCGGCTGCTAAGATCCAATTACTACATAAATTCAAACTCTTCGGTCAACATACCAAGTACAAGAGCCGGCAAAATTATCTGTGAAGTGGTAATTTAACTAAAATTCCATCAAAGTTTTACAAACCAATATTTACAGGGACAGTGATTAGGAAGGGAGGCCTTGGAGCAACGGTAAAGTTGTCTCCGTGTGATCTATCGGTCATCGGTTCGAGCCCTGGAATCAGATGCTTGCATCAAGGTAGACTGCCTACATCATACCCCTTGGGGTATCGTGTGGCCCTTTCCCGGACCCTGCGTGAACGCCAAATGCTTCGTGCACCGGACTGGCCTTTTTTTTACGGTGATAAGGATAACCAACGACACAGCTCATTGTCACTTCACATCTTAATTGAAGATTTTTATAGAAATTAGCAAGATCTGTGCGAGACAAGCATAACTAAAACAGCCAAATATGGGTCCAAAGAATCAAGTACTCATCAAAAGGCAGCATTTGATAGGAATGTGGATTCCTGCAAAACAATTTTTTGCTTCAGTAGATACAAGAGTCAAAAAGAAAAGAACGGGGAGGGTGTGAATTTCTAGAGTGCACACGAGATAAACAGAAACAGTCTGGCTATAAAAAGAATGATGTAGAATGTACAAAAAGAGAGAACCAATAATTTTGAAAATCTACATCAAGAATTGGTTCATGTTTGAAGGAACTCAAATTTATTCCACACTCCAACTGGTAAATTGTAATTGCCATTTTAATCTCCTTTTCCTGTCCCCCCTACCCCCCAACCCACCCACACCCACACACAAAAAAGAAAACGACGAGCATTCTCCAAACTTGTGAAAAGGAAGTATCTTTTAATTTTATTTTACTATGTTTTTGTTTCTTTGCTTTTTTGGGGGAGAACATGAGGTACAATAGCATGTATGTTTTGATTAACTTGAACATAGTCTCAAAACGCCATTTATGCTTATACTAGAAGCTCCCCCCGCTCCTCCCTTCTTTTGCTCTAATTGGGGAATCATATATCTATTGTACCTCACGTTCTCCAAATTTGTGGGGGAAAAAGTATCTTTTAATTGACTAAATATAGTTTCAGAAGGCATTTTATGCTCATAGAAAAAGCTCTTTTTTAACACTTCTTCAAATGGTATTACTAGTACCACGGCTATTGTAGAAGATGGAAAGGATGTGATCTTATATGCAATCTCTCATGCATAAGCAACTAAAGAAAGCAGAAACATTTACTGCTTAAATAAAGATACTGATGCAAAAAAGTAAAGCTAAATAGGGGAGTGACAGTTACAGTTAGCAGTGTGCTGACTTGGCTGTCCGGGATCGATTAGACTTATCTCCATATCATGAGTTGCCGACCAACCAGGTTCATATGTTTCAAGAAATCCAAGCTTAGCCTTATTTGGGAGATCATGTGGGTGAACAAATGGAACTCCCGCTGGCCATCCAATCTCCATCCTTATATTAGTACAAGGGCTATCAAGTGACTGGATGTGACTTTCACAGTCCTTTAAGGTGCAGAACCTCAGCTTGATGCCCTTTTTATCAGCTATATCTTGAACTCTCTCTTTGAGAACTCTTTGTGCCTCCAATCTCAACCTCTTTGAAGGTGGTAGAGGTTTAGATCTTGAGTTACTCTTTTTCCTCCTCATCATGGGCTTCATAGATCCTGTATCAGCATTTCATCGATCCAAGGACCTGTTGTTAAAAGCTTCTTACTAAGGAATACTAGCAGAAAAGAGAACTCAATTTAATGTTAAATAAATGCAGCAAGCAGTAATACATTGCTTAAGGACAACTAAGAGAAGACACTAAAACCATCAAAATTGCAACGAACCAAGATGTTGTAACAATAAAAAAGCGTTCCTTCTTAAGTCCCAAAAAAGCTTTCCTTCTTTAGTTCCCTTACATGAAAATGTATGTAGATTCAGCTTCTAGACACCACCTTCACACTGATTCTTTTTCCGTTTTCCCCTTGTTTCTGGCAAGTGATACAGACAAACAAACAGACAGAATCTGGCACCTTTTAATTCATAATCTAACTATGGAAGCTGGCTTTATCTGCTTTGACCGTCTTTGACCAGTCATTTTCAGATACTTAAGATATTACCAGTTATAATTTTAAAAAGGTCCTTCTTTTACTTCAAAGTTTTCAAAAGTTTTTATGGCTAATCTTGTCACGAAAAATTTCATATTACTGACCACAATGATACGCGATACTCTTCCATCAGCAAATGTGATTTGGTTCTACATAAATCTTCCAAAGTAACAATAAATGCTTTTGTTCCAATTCATTAGTTGCATTGACTCATAATCACGCTAACTAACTCTAGCAACTAGAAACTATTACTAGACTGACACTTCTCCAAAACCATGGAAGTTTCATGCTTACGATAAGCTTCTTTACTAATCAAGCAGTCAACTGGCACTCCAACTGAAGACATCAGGGAGAAACCATCCATGAAAACCAACTTTAGCTCACCTTATCCTTAACATGTCTACTAATACATTCACATGTAAAGAAAGGAAGAAGAAAAAAGCAAGCATGCAATAAGTTTAGCTTTTCATTTCAATATTGATAATGGGAACAGGAAAAAAGGGTGGCATACCATCTTGGGCTGTAGGAAAGTTGAAAGTTGGGAAATTGCTCCTGTTAAGCAACTGATCAGTTGATCTCTGCATAAAATCGTCAACTGGTACAGGAAGCTGGAATTGAGCTTCAACCCCATGCCCAGCAGCCCGCATCTCTGAACAATTGAGGTTGGTCATGGACTTGGGCATAAGTTTAAAAGCAAGAGAACATCGCCCATATATGCTCCCCTGTTGATTACCAATATCTGTACGATGAAGTGCAGGGCTGATATAGCCTGCAGTTGCCTGATATAAAGCAAGACCAGGATAAACTATTGCCTCTTGGGGACCAAGATCACCATCCACAAGAACCCAGTGACCATGAAAATCTCTCACATGTAGACCAGGCTTATCCGACTTAACAATCGTAACAAGGCTTCTGTCTACCTGATGTTCATGATCTGAGAACATCGCTAACTGACCATCCTCTTGGGTTGCCAGGCTATGGTGCTGTGCACCCTGAAAAGATGGCCTGGCATGACAACAGACGGATAACACAGAGGATGATATTTCTCGGTTTCTGAGGGGAACACTATCAAGTATTTCAGTGAATGGAGAGCTACGCAGATTTAAATAGAAGCTGATGGCATCCAATATATCTCTTGCTGCTCTTCCAAGCAGAGAGAATACATCCGATAAACCACCAGGAGGAAATTCAATATCACCGCTGGGTTCCGTAGGAGTGAGCCCTGGCCTGAAATCATAAGTTTCTTGCCATTGTTGAGGATCTGCACGGTAGCCAGAAGTCTTACACCATTCTCGAGAGTCATCAGAATGAAGAACATCAGCAGCAGGATAAGAGGGTTTGTGTTGGAAGTAAAGTCGGGCAGACTCTAGACTAGACCTTAAAAGAGCTCCATCACTTGTGGATAGCTGGATAATAGCGGCTGAATATTGAGCCAATGACTGTGACAAAGTTGAGACTGATAATTTATACGAATCAGAAGGAAGACCTTCCAATGGTATCAAATCAATGAGCTTCACACGACCCAGACTTGGCAGGCCATTGCCTGCCATGGAACCCTCTAGAGACACTGATTTTGTGATGTTTGTTCAATTTGAGACCACACCCACTGAGTAGCAAACAGAAGACACAGTCAATTCAGAATATATATATATATATATATATATATAGAAACAATAAGCAAACTCTCACCATTGGTCGATTATATGAATCATTAATACCTTGGACCCGTTTTTCCAACACCCAATAATTTGGATTTTCAACACTAAAGGTTCTCTATAATATTACTAGCATAAACACTCCTAACAACCAATGTTTTCTAACCAGTAAAAGGAAATTCCATGTAATGATTCTATCATGTCTAAAAGAAATTCAGCCTCATTAATATACTCCATAATACTTCACTAATAGTTAATTTCAAGTTTTCAACTAGTTGGCACGGCCTATAAAAGCAATTAGCATGTCCATATTGGTCTGTGACTACTTAAATTAATTGAGAAAAGAAATATCAAACAGAACGAGTAATAGATTATGTGACAATTATAAAAAGGCAAAACAAATTGAGCTTCAAAATTGAAAATTTGAGGCTTTATTTACGCATCGGAGGCAGGCGCTGCACTGCAAACGAATTCACAACAGAGGGAGAAGAACAGAAGTTGACCGAAGGAAGAGGCGAAGAGAAGCAGAGCAAGTTCGCGGAGAGAGAACAGTGTTCGTTCAGTGGATCGCCGGTGACTGAAATTATTGGGTCCATATTGGCAGCCCATTCTTGTTTAAAGGGATTTGGACTTTTATGATCACTCTTTTAACACATTCGGCCAACTGGCCCAAAATAATTGCAACAGCTAGTTAAAATAAGGAAACTACCAGCTATGTCCATTTATAAGTAGCTTATTATAAAAATTAATCAATTCATAAACTATTACTAATATTAGCCAATTAACTATTTATAGTAAAAAAAAAGGTCAAATTTTTACTTTATTTTGAGTGGGTGTTATTAGAATAGATTGAGTACATCTTAAGGAGCTTGAATCTCAGTTTTTGAGATGATTTGGTGGAGTTTTGAGGTGGTTTGAAATGAAAATTCGAAGATGAACATGAAAAAAATGATATGTGTATCACACTGTGTATCATTTGTGTATTACATATGTATCATATTTGTATCAAATGTGTATCACATGTATATCCATGTATATTTGTATGTGAGATGCATGCGTGATATATGTTTGATATATGTGTCGCAAAAGAATTTTTTGAACTCGAGTTTAACTATGAATTTTGATACCAAAACAGTCCAAATCACCTCCAATCTTCCTCAAATTTTGTATATTGACTCATCTATATGTTTTCAATAAATTTCAACCATACCCATTGAAAAATGTCCTTTTTTGCTTAGATTTTTAGAATCTTGTATATATATGTCATCACCTTATTTGCTACCTCATTCATGAAATTTTCTTTTTGTCTTGCATCTAATGTTGCTAATCACACTTAAAAATATGGAAGGAGATTTTTGCGTGTGATTCTTGGAGAGAAAGAACCTTATTTATTGAATTTTTAATTTTTATATGTGTTTGACTAGTTTTGGTAAGTCTATGATTAATGGCTAGAGATTAGTAAGTTGGGACTTATTTGGGACATTTCTGTAAGATTCCCGTTAAAATATACAAAAGGAATTTTACCTATCTATACTATATTAGAAACGTATTTACTCTCACTAGAGAGATTTTTAACTAAATTATAATTTGATATATAATTTATTAATTATTTATAAATTAATATCAAATGAGTATCCCTTGATTGCAGCCTTTTAATGCGGTAACTCAATCTCACACCTTCAGCCAATTGCCTAATATTCTTGCTCCTCTCCCCTGTTTTTTTTCTCTCCTTCGATCTTCTCTGCTTCTCTTCTCTTTCTCATCTTTTTTCTCTTTTCTTCTTCAGGGAATTCAGTAATGAATTTCACGTCACCGCCTATCACCAGCAAACCAATATCTGTCTTCCAGCCACTACCCTATAAGTTATTGACACCCATTAAAAAATTTCTAAGTTTTAGATTCGAATTGTATTTTTTAAATTATTATTTATTTAGATTGGGTATTGTTATAAGCGACTGAAAATATCCTGGAGTTTATATCTCTATTTTGAGGGTGTTTGGTAAATATTAGAGTTGATTTAGAGTTGGATTTTCATATTGAAACTCGAAGTCGAAGAAGAAGAAGATACAATATACATTTGAAGATTGTATTATCAAAATTGTATTAAAGTTGTATTGTAGTTGTATAAAATTTGTATGAAAATTATTTAAGTTGTATTATGTTATAATTGTATTTTATTTTGAATGAATGTTATTTGATAGTTGTAAATAAATTGTATACTGTATGAATTATTGTATGAAATTTGCATTTAAGTTACAAACACTCTATTTTACATAAAGTTGTATATATGTATCAAAATTGTATTAAAGTTGAATTATAGTTGTACGAAATTTGTATGAAAATTATATTTCAATTATATTTTATAGTAGTTGTATTATTTTTTATATAAATATTGTATTAAAGCTATCAATAAGTTGTAAATAAATTGTATATTGTATGAATAGTTGTGTGAAATTTATATTCAAATTGTATATTTTTGTAGATGTATTAAATTTATATCAAATTTGTATCATAGTTGTGCTAGTAACTTACTACCTACGTGCATAACAGAGGAGATGGAAGCATTGAAATAATTAGACTATGAGATCGAAAAGCAGTCACTTAAAAAAAAAACAATTTTCGGCGATAAACGAATTGAGATCGGAGTACAAGATGGCCGCTCACGTCGGCAAGCACGAATCGATAGTTGAATCAATGATGGATAAGATGAACGATAAGTTGCACCACAATTCACCCTCATCGGATCCGAAGATGAGAAGAGAAAATACTGTCAGTCGAGGCTATCAAGACTAAAATATGTCATCTCTTTGGTAGGGAAAGACCCATCCATAAGGTTCTCGGTGGTGGAAATTTTTTTCTGTGGAAGGACAAGATAGTTACTGCCAGCGTACTTGGATTTGCCACTGTAATTTGGGTGCTTTTGGAGACACTTGTGTGTCGTATTCTGATCCTTATGCAACACAATATTATAAAAAGCTTTTTTGGACTCGCCTGGGCTTGCCGCGGGCACTATCAAAACGTCATGAACCTCACATGTGGGGCTTAATTCTATGAAACTTGTTGTTTACCCGTAAAATGGTACAGTTGAATTTATACGTGATTTCTATACAAGTGAATTAATTTGATCCTAAAATAATAAAATAATCGAAGAATTATGCAATACTTAGCCTTAAGATATAGACGAAACAACAGAAGCAACAGTTCCAGGAATAGGATTTCCGGGCACAACAACAACGAAACAAAAAAGTAAGAAGATAAGATTGTATTGAGCTTTGTATAGAATGTAGTGTAAGTTTGCCAGAAAATTCGTGTCATTTACAATGATAATTGAGCTCACTATTTATAGTTACGAAGGAGGTCCTAGGATCGTGCTCTTCTTTAATGTCAATTACGAGGGGTATTGATGAAGATGTAACGGTGAACATAAATGCCAAATTTCCTATAACGGGTAATTGCTCCTAATGCCATGATATATTCCCTATTAAATGCTACCGGGCGAAGAGCATTTATCACATCTTTATGAACGTGGACTAACAAAACAGTTGCCTTCGGTCTTTGGCCATCCCCGTCTTGGGTTCCACGTGTCCCTTTTTTGGACGACCAAATGTCATAGCATATTTTACCTTATACAGATAGTCCCCCTACTTTTCGGTGACATAACTTTGTGTTACCGGGAAGTTGGTAGAAACGCTCTTTTGGCGGGAATTACTATAATTCCCTCTGAAGGCTTCTGACGGTTGATTAGACGCACGTCTTTCCGCATTTAATATCCCGAACATGCGTCATCCTATGATTCAGCACAACTTTTGCCAATTATCGAGGTAATCATGGCTATGAATTTAGCCGCCAAAACTTTTACTTATGCGTATCAACTGTCTCCCTTATACTTCATAATTTTTCAAACTTCCCTTATCTAACTTGCATCTTGCTCTTCATTTTTTCTCTAATTCTCTTCAAACAAAAAACCTTCTCCTTCTTCCATACAATGGCTTCTTCCTCAAAGCGTACCGATTTTTCAAAAAGCAAGAACAAGGCCGAGGGCTCTGCTCCTCCAATAGTGGGATCCATTATCCCTAGAAGTCGTATTACCACAAAAGATTTCAAAGAGATTTCGAAGAGAAATTCTCTACTGCAAACTCTCATACATGGACCGTCAGTAGGTATCCTTCTTCCATACGTCCTTCTAGCATTCCTGTTGTGAAGGAAGACTGCTGCTGCCATGACTTGGATATTACTGCTCTTGATCTATCGGAGCGAGTCACCCTACCCAAGGAGGGTTTTATATATTTTTACACATAGCCCTTTACTTTGGGTGCGTTCTCTTTGAGCGGAGAGCTTGTCCCAGTGATTGTGGAGTTTTGCCTCTGCTGCCAAGTGTGTTTGGAACAAGTAAGTCCTTCTGTGTGGAGGACGGTTGCTTGCCTTCGGCATTTGTTCCAACAGACTGTAGAGGAGCTAACTTTAGCTCATATGATGAATCTCTATTCACCCAAAATCTTCCGCGGGGGAATGATAGACCTTTGCAAACGTGGCTACCATGCTCTGTTGTCTAGCATGGATGATGACAATGACCATGGGTGGATGGAACGGTTCGTTGCAGCTGCCACCAACGACATCATTCCAACAACGACTCCATCCTTTTCGGCCGCTTGGAACCGCACTCGTAAGCTCTTTGTTTAGCATTTCCTTTTAGTAAATAGTTTTATATAACCGTATTGATCCTCCATCCTTCGCCCGTTTCAACAACTCGATGGATCCCACCGTGGTTGAAGGCTAGGACTGGTGGGTACAAAAGATCTTGGACGTTATGACGCCCGAGACTCGCTTGTGGAAATAACTGGCCCCTAAATACGGGTGGAAGGCCAAGAATCATAGTAATTCAAAATTACCTCGTTTCAATTTTTCATGTGAAGAACTTGGTTGATCCCTTCTAACCTGTCTATGAAATTAGGTCTACCCGCAGGCTCTGTTGCTGTTCCCATGGAGGACATTTTGGCTGATGCAGCGATGCTGCTTCAGGAGGCGCTTACTCGAATAGGTGGCTGCTGGCCTGCTTCGGGAGTAAATGTTTATTTACGGAGTCCCCGGCCGGAATACAAACAACCAAAGAGAAGACACTCCTCTGCATCCGGGAAAAAGAATAAGAGGGCGAGGATAGATGCCCCCGAGTCATCTCTGGTAGCGATGATGACTGGTCCTCCTTCCGGGTCAGTCATAGACACCGTGACGATCGACGATGATGAAGAAGCTAGTGATGATGGAGCTTCTCTACATAGAAGATGACGATTATCACCATCTCAACAGGATGCTCGACCTGTTGAGAGAGTTACACCAACCGAGGACGATGCCTTGGCACTTTGGGGAGAGTTTGATTTGGTAGATAATGTCAACTCCCATTTTTGGACCCCAATTGTTATGCCTGGTACTGCGGGGATGAATATCGGGTCCCTGCCATCTTTGGTTGGCGAGCATCCTACAACCAACACTACATTTGATGCAGTTTATTCTCACTCTTCAACTCCATCAGCTTCATCTCCATCTTCACCAACACCAACAACTGCTATATTACTTCCATCTTCATCCACTCTTCCACCAACAATTGCTATATCATCTCCACTGGCCGCACCTGACCATGAAGAATGTGTTTTTCTTCCACAGTCCCCAGTTCATGGGAATTTGGGGAAAAATTATGTTGCCCCTTCTGAAGATCCGTAAAGGAGGAAAGAATGTTACTATTTTCTTTTCTTTTTCCAATTCTTGTACCTATGCCGTTTTAACATGTTTTTGTAAATAAAAACATCTTTTGCTCAAGTATTATTTGAGTCTTCCTTTCGTTTGAATATTCATGCAAGTCTTTAATCTTTGCATTTTCTTCCTTTTGCTTAAGAATTTTGAGCAAGCTTTTCTGTTTTGCGTCTTATTATGTGAAGCCTTAGGTGTATTCTCCCCGAAAGCATTTTTGGCTCTAAGCATCAGCCCTTTTTCGTGAGGGCTTTGATAACTATTTGTGCAAGTTTACTTTTTGCGTCCTTTCGTATACGACTTTGGGTGTATCTTTCCCCGAAGGCATTTTGATTCCGGGCATAAATTCTTCCGGAACCAACCCTTTAACGTGAGGGTTTTTATAAGAGAGGGCCCTCTTATGTTTACGGTGCTCTTGAAGAGGACGTATCCTGTTCATTACAACACTAAGCATTTGAAGTACTTATTTAACTTTCAAATGACAAAGTTAATTCATCGTTCAGACAAGAAACAAGATAAAAACAAAAGGATTTCATTTTATTCCTTTTATTTTCAAAAAGTACATAAGCATTTGCTATGCTGAAAAGAAATTGCCATTACTTGTGGATAACTTGTACAACTTGTTTCTACGGGGTTGGCCGCGCAGTCCCCAGTCCCGATGATGTAATTATACTTCCAGTTTTTCGTTTCCCAGTTGACGTGGCAGTCATTGTTACCGTATCCTCATATATCATTCCCCCTAGTGTTCGAATGCGAAGAGTGCGAATTGGAACACTGGAAGTCTTGTATCTTCGAAGATTTCACTAATGCATTGCTAGATAATCCTTAACTTGGTAACACACTTTACTTCCCCTTAGGAATTTATGCTATCGAGCAAATGACTATTTAACAACCCTCTAGGGGTTTGTGCTCGTGAACGATCAGGTAACCTTTGCTCAATAGCGAACTTAACTTCCCGGTGGGAATTTGCTATAGAGCAAAAAGATTATGTAACCATCCCCGAGTAGATCTTTGCTTGTGTGCCTTGCTATTAAAGGTCTTATTAATGCTGTCTTTGTAGTATGCTTTCTGTTGCTGCCTTGTTAAAAGCCTTGCCAGAAAAACTCAATTGGGATAAAAACTGAACGAAGGGAAAAAGTGTGCAGCACATACTTTCTGATCGGATAATGTTCATCAGCAATAATATCTTTTGAGGTGTGCCACGTTCCAATTGCTGGGAAACTTTTCTCCATTTTGGTTTTCCAACTCGTATGAACCTTTCCCGATGATAACTGAAACCCGATAGGGGCCTTCCCATGTTAGACCTTGCTTCTCCGCGTTGAGCTCCCAGGTGTTTTGAGTTACTTTCCTTAGTACCAAGTCTCCTACTTTGAAATAACGGAGGTTGGCTCTTTGATTATAATACCGCTCTATTCTCTACTTTTGAGCTACCATTCTTACGTGCGTCAAGTCCCTGCGTTCATCAAGCAGTTCCAAGTTGACTAACATTGCTTCGTAGTTCGATTCTTCATCTTCCTGGAAATATCTCAAGGTGGGTTCCCCTACTTCCACCCAGATTAAAGATTTTGCATCGTACACGAGGGAAAAAGGGGTTTCCACTGTTCTTGATTTGGCGGTAGTTCGGTATGCCCATAGAACTCCGGTTAATTCTTCGGGCCAGTTACCCATAGCTGCTTCCAACCTTTTCTTGAGGTTTTGAATAATTACTTTGTTCGTCGACTCCGATTGACCGTTTGCGCACGGATGGTAGGATGAATATGGGATCCTCTTTATTTTTAAATCTTGGAGGAACTTTGTAATTTTTGCGCCGATAAACTGTGGCTCATTGTCTCATACTATCTCTTTTGGTATTCCAAACCTGCAAATTATATTTTCCCACAAGAAATCCACTACTTCATGTACTCCGATCTTCTGATAAGGACCTGCTTCCACCTTCTTAAAAAAATAGTCAGTCAAAATTAAAATAAATATTACCTTTCCGGGAGCCGGTGGGAGTGGTCTGACGATGTCCATCCCTCATTTCATGAACGACCACGAATACAGAACCGAATGTAAGAGTTCTGCCAGTTATGATGCACCGGTGGTGCGTAGCGTTGACACTTATCATATTTTTATACGAAGTCTTTGGCGTCTTGTTCCATGCGGGCCAATAATATCCTACCCTTACCAACTTCAACACTAAGGAATATGCGCCCGAGTGGTTTCCGCATATCCCTTCGTGAATGTATCTCATGACATAGTTTGATTTGGATGCCCCTAAACATCGGGCCAGCGGGCCTTGAAAAACTTTTCTATACAATTGGCCTCTCTTGAAGCTATATCGCGTTGCTTTGGCGCGCAACGCCCGAGATAGTTTTGGGTCTTCAGGTAGCTTCCCGTGTTCGAGATAATCGATGATTTCATTCCTCCAGTCCTAGACCAGATTAGTCGAATTTACCTCATAGTAACCATCTGTATCTAGGACTGAGTTCATTAGTTGTACTACCGTCCTGGACTCCGATCCCTTTATTGTCGTCGATGATCCTAGGTTTGCCAATACGTCTGCCTGTGTGTTATCTTCCCTTGAGATATGAGTAATTGACCATTCCCGTAATCACGCTAACAGAGCCTGAACCTTTACTATGTATTATTGCATGTGCTCCTCTTTGGTCTCGAAAACCCCGTAGACCTGATTTTACCACCAGCTGTGAATCGTATTTGATTTTGATAACCTCGAAGTCAAGTCCCCGGGCCAATTCGAGCCCTGCAATCAAAGCTTCATACGCTGCTTCATTATTAGTTAAATGGACCGTACTGATGGCTTGCCTTAGGGTTTCCCCCGAAGGCGTGATTAAGAATATACCGAGCCCGGACCCTTTTACGTTGGAAGCTCCGTCTGTAAATAAGGTCCAAAACCCTGATGTCGATTCCGACACCATTACTGCCTCCTTGGTTGCCAGAGGAAATAATCCCGGAGTGAAATAGACCACGAAGTCAGCCAAGACTTGCGACTTAATTGCAGTCCTTGATTTATGTTCTATGTCGAATTCACTCATTTTGGCGGCCTATTTGGCCAATCTACCCGAAAGCTAGGGTTTACGGAGGATGTTCCACAAAAGGAAAGTAGTCACCATAGCTATCAGGTGGCATTGGAAGTAGGGCCTCAACTTCCGAGCGGTGACTACGAGAGCTAAGGCCAGTTTCTCCAAATGTGGGTAACGAGTTTCTGCTTCCGTTAAAATTTTACTAACATAATAAATGGGAGATTGCGTACCTTCGTTCTCTTGGATTAAAATCACACTTATCGTAACTTCTGAGACCGCGAGATAAATCAACAATATTTCACCTTCTTTTGGTTTTGAAAGCAATAGAGGGCTTGACAAGTATTTATTTAAATCCCTCAAAGACTGCTGGCACTCCGGGGTCCATTTGAAATTATTTTTCTTTTTGGTCAGTGCTAAGAAATGATGACACTTTTCCGATGATCGGGAAATGAACCTTCTCAAAGTTGCCAATCTCCCCGTAAGTCGTTGGACTTCCTTCATGTCTGATAGTTGCTCCGGGATATCTTCTATGGCTTTGATCTTATCGGGGTTTACCTCAATTCCCCTTTGTGATTCCAGAAATCCCAGAAACTTACCAGAGCTGACCCCGAACGCGTATTTCTCGGGATTAAGTTTCATATTATGCTTCCTTAGGATGTCGAAAGTTTCTTGCAAATGTTTAAGATGATCGCCTGCATTTAAAGACTTAACAAGCATATCATCTATATAAACTTCCATAGTTTTTCCTATTCGATTTTCAAACATCTTGTTCATGAGCCGTTGATAAGTGACTCCGACGTCTTTCAACCCGAAGGGCATCACATTGTAGCAATATATACCGAAATTCATTATAAACAAAGTTTTTTCCTAATGCTCCGGGTTCATATTAATTTGTTTGTACCCAGAATAAGCATTGGGGAGACCCATTAATTCATGCCCGGCCGTGGCATCAATCATTCGATCGATGTTTGGTAGTGGGAACGAGTCTTTCGGGCATGGCTTGTTAAGATCGTTATAATCTACACACACATGCGAAACTTATTGTTCTTCTTAGGAACTACTACTACATTGGCTAGCTAGTATGGATATCTTACCTCTCGGATCGAACCGATATTAAGTAAGCGGGTTACCTCTTCTTTGACGAATTTATTCCTGGCTTCGGCAATCGAGTGTTTCTTTTGTCTTACCAGAGGTATGCTGGGATCCAAGATTAACTTGTGTATGGCTACCTCTGTCGGGATGCCTATCATATCCTCATGTAACCATGCAAAACAATCAGTGTTAAATTTAAGGAAATTAATAAAGTCGGACCTGAATTTTGGGTGCAATCTGGTCCCCAAGTGGAATTTCCTTTCTAGGAATTCTTCGAACAATGCCACTTGCTCCAGCTCTTCCGTTGTGGACTTCGTTGCATCGGTCTCTTCTGGAACTTGGAAATATCTCGGCACTTGATAATATTTCGACGCCTCTGCCCCCAGGCTAACTTCATCTAGTTCGGGAATAGGAGTCGGTCCCTGTAATTGCTATGTCGCGTATTCCTTTCCTTTGTTACTGGAGACCGAAATTGCATTCATCTCCCATGTCACCGGTTGATCACCCCTTATCTGCTTAATTCCTTCGGGTGTTAGAAACTTCAGCAATTGATGATACGTGGATGGTACAACTTTCATCTCGTGCAACCATGGCCTTCCCAGATTGATGTTGTCACAACCCAAATTCTCTTATAGGCCATGATGACACCCAACATTACTGCTAGGCAATCCAACAATGAACTAAACCATGTTATTCCTCTTTTAATAAGTTTTCAAGTAGGTAAATTACATTAATTAAAAGGTTAAGAAATCGCAAATTTCAAATAAATAGACGAAAGCAACTGAGTGCAATCATAACAATAGAATAATCCAAAACCATATGTCTGCTAGTGTGTGTGCCAAGACCTGGTGTCACAAGTGTATGAGCACTAATAGATTATACAAAACTCTAGCTACTGTCTGAAATGAAAATAGATAGAAATAAATGCAAAGGAGAGACTCTAGGTGCTGCGGAACGGCTCAGGAAGCAGCTCACCACTAGGCCTCGGGATATCTGGGAAGCGCATCGATAGGACCGCCAGATGCACCTGCCTTAGATCCTGCACGATTAGTGCAGAAGTGTAGCGTGAGTACATAAATAACATATACCCAGTAAGTATCTAGTCTAACCTCGAAGAAGTAGTGACGAGGGGTCGACTTCGACACTTACTATGGGCTAACAATATGAATACAAAAAATTCTAAATAAGCATGAGTTATGTAAATGATAATAATAACTCATTAACAAGCAGGATCAAGTAAGTCTTTCACAAATTAATAAATTCTAAATAAATTCCCGTCATTAATAAGTGTAACCCCATAAGCCACAAAATAATATCAAGTATGATTAGGATCCAAGTATTATTAAGCACGATTTATGCTGAGGTCGTACGACCCGATCCAAAGTAACGTGTACACTGCTGAGGGACGTGCGGCATGATCTATAGATGCATCTATCTACTGACGAGGCGTTCGGCCCGCTTCATAAGAAGAGAGGATACTTTATAAGCATTTGACTTAAACGTTATAACGAGGCTAAAACACAATGTAATAAAATTTCCATTAACGGTCAAGTAATTCGCTAAAGATTCAAGTAAGTGAAATTCGGTCTTTTACAATTCCTCCAACAAGTTCTAGTATAATTTAGGCACTTAAATTAACAAGTACGGTGCAAACATTACGAGTAATTCATGATTTGGGTCCTAAACTACCCGGACATAAGCATGAATAGTAGCTACGCACGGACTCTCGTCACTTCGTGCATGCGTAGCCTCTACAATTTGAAGCAAATATCAATTTAAATCACCTATGGGGAAAATTCCCTCTCACGAGGTTAGACAAGAGACTTACTTCGTTTCAAGGCTCACTTTCCGGTCACAATTTCGTTCTAAAGCCTCAACTCGGTGCCGAACAATCCAAAACTATTCAAATGTTATATAAATTAATCAATACATGTTCAAAAGTTCATATTCTAACTATTAGAGTGATTACCCAACCCCAATCGAAGGATTCCTAAAAATTCATCCCCGGGCCCACATGCCCGAATTTCATAAATTTGCGAAGAAAGTTGTTACCCATAACGTCACGAACTCAAATATATAATTTTCACTCAATTCCATAACCCTTTTCGTGGTTAAATCTCATTTTTATCAAAACCTAGGTTTTTTCATCTAAACCCACAATTTTCACAAATTTACATGTTAAATCCTACCCATAATCTATGTATTTAACTCACATTGGATAGGAATTACTTACCTCCAAATAGCTAGTGAAAACCCCTCTCTAAGAGCTCCAAATATCGCCCAACGAATGCAATAAATGAACTCAAAAATAGCTGAGTCCCGACTTAAATGAAGGTTCTGTCCAGCAGAACCTTAGCACCTGCGGTCCTTGGGCCGCACCTGCGGTACCGCTTCTGCGGAACTAGGTCCGCTTCTGCGGAATTCCCCAGGCCCAGTGCTGGCCGCTTCTGCGAATGGGATTCTGCTTCTGCAGTCCCGCCTCTTGCAGACGTTAAGTGCATCTGGGGCCTTCGCGCACCTGCGACTCTTCATCGCAGAAGCGAGGCCGCTTCTGTGCACACCTCGTCACTTCAGTGGACCACTCACCAAATGTTCCAAGGCCGCTTCTGCAGCCAAATGCACGCATCCGCGGGCTCGTACCTGCGGCCAAAAGCTCACAGGTGCGGGCACACCAGAACTGGTGCACCAGCAGCGCTTTGGAGTCCAAGTTCAATTCGTGCATAGCCAGGATTGTACCCGAGGCCCCCAAGGCCTCGCCCAAACATACCAACAAGTCCGTAAACATGATACGGACTTGCTCGAACCCTCAGATCATGTAAAACAACACCAAAACTAATAATCTCGCCGCAAACCAAATCAATTCAACTTATGAACTTAAAGTTCTTCCAACTTTCTCCGAACGCGCCGAATCATACCTAAACTACTTAGAATGATACCATATTTTGCGTGAAAGTCTTAAATCCCTATACGGAACTATTCCTAGGCTCAGAAGCCCAATCGGACCTCGATAACACCAAAACCTATTCCAAACCAAATTTAGAGAACTTTAAGACCTTCAAGGTGCCAACTACCTATATTAAGCGCTGAAACGCTCCCTGTTCATCCAAAACCCGATCCAAACATACTCCCAAGTACAAAATCATCATACAAACCTATTGGAACCATCAAATCCCGATTCTGAGGTCGTTTACTCAAAACGTAGACCAAAGTTAAACTTAGCCCTTTTTAGCCAATCTTAAGGAACCAAGTGTTCCGATTTCAACCCGAACCCTTCCAAATCCTGAACTAACCATCCCTGATAGTCATAAAACAGTATAACCACATGCGGGGAGTCTTATTTAGGGGAAGGGGGATCTAGAAAGCGAAACGACCTGTTAGGTCGTTACATTCTCCACCTCTTTAACAAACGTTCGTCCTCGAACAGGTCTAGAATCATACCTGGAGTGCTGAATAAGTGTAGATATCTGCTTTGCATGCCCTCCTCGACCTCCCAAATTGCCTCCTTGACTGGTTAGCCCCTCCACTGAACGTTTACCAGAAATTGTCTTGGACATTAACTGGCGAACCTGCCTATCAACAATGGCAACTGGCTCATCCTCATAACCCAGGCTCTCATCTAACTGAACCATGCTATAGTCTAACACATGCGACATGTCGTCATGATACCTCCGGAGCATATACACGTGGAAAACCGGATGAACTCCTGATAGGCTGGGAGGCAAGGCAAGCTCATAAGCAACCTCCCCAACTCGCCGCAACACCTCAAATAGACCTATAAACCTTGGGCTCAACTTGCCCTTCTTTCCGAACCTCATGATCCCCTTCATCGACGAGACCTTCAAGAGAACTTTCTCGCCCACCATAAATGATAAATCACTCGCCTTCTGATCCGCATAACTCTTCTATCTGGACTGTGTTGTGCGAGTCTCTCCTAAATCAACTTTACCTTTTCCAAGGCATCCTTCACCAAATCAGTACCATATAACTTAGCCTCGCCGGGCTCAAACCATCCGATGGAAGAACGACATCACCGACCATATAAAGCCTCAAATAGAGCCATCTCAATGCTGTACTGATAACTGTTGTTGTAAGCAAACTCGGCCAAAGACAAGAATCGATCCCTCTGCCCTCTGAAGTCAATCACACATGCTCTGAGCATATCCTCCAAGATATGAACTGTCCGCTCTGACTGCCCGTCGGTCTGCGGATGAAAGGTTGTGCTGAGCTCTACCTGGGTCCCCAACTCACTCTGTATTGACATCCACAAATGTTAAGTAAACTAAGGCCCTCTATCTGATATAATGGAGACATGCACATCATGCAACTGAACAATCTCCTAAATATAAATCTAGGCCAACCTCTCTGAAGAATACGTAGTCACAACCGGAATGAAGTGTGCCTACTTGGTCAACCTGTCGATAATGACCCTAACTGCATCAAACTTCCACAAGGTCCGCGACAACACAACTACGAAGTCCATAGTAATGCGCTCCTATTTCCACTCTGGTATAGCATCTACTGAAGTAGACCACTTGGCCTCTGAGACCATATTGGTGCTATGAAGCTCAAGACCCATCTATGTCCTTCTTCATCCGCCGCCACCAATAATACTGCCTCAGGTCGTGATACATCTTCATAGCACCTGGATGAATAGAATACTGAGAACTGTGTGCCTCCTCTAGTATCTTCTCCCTCAAGCCATCAATACTAGGAACACATAGGCAACCCTGGAGTCGTAGAACACCATCCTCACCGAGAGTAACCTCCTTGGCACCACCCTGTAGTGTCATCTCTCTAAGAACCAACAAGTGAGGATCATCAAACTGGCAAGCCTTGATCTGCTCGAATAGGAAAGACTGAGCGACGACGCATGCAAGAACTTGGTTAGGTTCTGAAATATCCAACCTCACAAGTTTGTTAGCCAAGGACTGAATGTCCAAATCTAGTGGCCTCTCCTCTGCTGAAATGAATGCCAAACTACCCATACTCTCCGCCTTTCTGCTCAAGGCATCCACAACTACATTCGCCTTGCCCGGATGATAAAGGATAGTAATATCATAATCCTTTAGTAACTCAAGCCACCTGCGCTGCCTCAAATTGAGATCCCTCTGCTTGAACAAATGCTGCAAGCTGTGATGATCGGTGTAAACCTCATAGGACACCCCATAAAGATAATGCCTCCAGATCTTAAGAGCATGAACAATCATAGCCAACTCCAAATCGTGTACAGGGTAATTCTTCTCGTGGGGCTTCAGCTGACTCAAAGCATATGCAATAACTCACCCCTCCTGCATCAATACACAACCCAAACCCAAGCGCGAAGCGTCGCAATACACAGTATATACCCCTAAACCGGAAGGCAACACTAACACTAGTGCTGAAGTCAATGCGGCCTTGATCTTCTGAAAGCTAACCTCACAATCATCAGACCATCAGAACGGAGCATGCTTCTGGGTCAATCTAGTCAAAGACACTGCAATAGATGAGAAGCCCTCCACAAACCGACGATAATAACCTGCTAACCCCAGGAAGCTCCCGATCTCAGTTGTTGTGGTAGCACGAGGACAACTCTCAACTACCTCCATCTTCTTGGGGTCTACCTTAATACCCTCGCCTGACACAACATGGCCCAAGAATGCCACAGAATCTAACCAAAACTCACACTTGGATAACTTAGCATATAGCCTATGTTCCCGCAGGGTCTGAAGCACCACTCTTGAATGTTGCTCGTGCTCCTCCATGCTACGTGAGTATATCAAAATGTCATCAATGAAGACAATGACAAACGAATCAAAATAAGGCCTGAACACCCGGTTCATCAAATCTATAAACGCCACTAGGGCATTAGTCAAACCGAAGGACATCACTAGAAACTCATAATGGCCATATCTAGTCCAGAAAGCCGTCTACGGAACATCGGAAGCCCGAATATTTAGTTGATGGTACCCCGATCTCAAGTCGATCTTAGAGAACACCCTAGCACCATGCAACTGGTCAAGCAAATCGTCAATATGCGGCAATGGGTACTTGTTCTTAATGGTAACTTTGTTCAACTGGTGGTAATCAATGCACACACGTATAGTCCCATCCTTCTTCTTGACAAATAACACTGGCGCACCCCAAAGGTGACACACTCGGTCTGACGAACCCCTTTGCTAGCAACTCCTCAAGTTGTTCCTTTAACTCCTTTAACTCTTTCGGATCCATGCATTATGGTAGAATAGATATAGGTTGGGCACATGGAGCCAAATCAATTCAGAAATCAATATCACGATCTAGTGGCATGCGTAGGAGATCAGAAGGAAACACATCGGAGAACACTCGAACCACGGGCACTGAGTCAATCGCCAGAGTCTCTGCGATAGTATCCCGAACATAAGATAGATAAGACAAACACCCCTTCTCATGTGTCAAGCCTTCATAAAGGAAATAACCCGACTAGATGTACTAACAGACGAACCCTTCCACTCCAATCTAAGCAACTATGGCATCGCTAAGGTAACAGTCTTGGCATGAAAATTAAGGATGGCATGATATGGAGACAACCAATCCATGCCTAGGATGACCTCATAGTCGGTCATATCGAGTAACAGAAGATCTGCTCGGGTCTCATAACCACAGAAAGTAACAATGCACTACCGATATATACGATCCACAACAACAGAATCGCCCACTAGTGTGGACACATAAATAGGATTACCCAAGGACTCACGAGGAACACCTAGGAAATGAGCAAACAGAGATGAAACATATGAATATGTAGGTACTGGGTTAAATAGTACTGAAGCATCCCTACCGCAGACAGAAATAATACCTGTGATCACGATATCTGAGACCACTACATCTGGTCTGGCTGGAAAAGCATAGAATCTAGCTGGAGCGCCGCCTGACTTGCCTCCACCCGAGTGGACTCCACCTATAGGACGGCCCCTACCTACCTGCCCTCTGCCTCTGGGCGATGGGATGATTGGTGGTGCAGCTGGTGCTGTTATCATAGGCTGCTAAGCTTGCTGCACTGCCTTGCCCCGAAGCCTGGGGCAGAACCTCTACACATAACGGAGATCCCCGCACTCTAAATAACCTCTCGGTACGGTGGGATGCTGACCTGAAGTTTGACCCTGATGGCTTGAATACCTACTGGAGGAACCCTGAATAGCTATTGGCGGTAGGAACTCTCTGGCATGACGCTGAAATAAGGTCGCACTGGAGCACCCCGAGGAGGCGGCGATGCTGGATATGTGGGCCTGCTAGACTAACCTCTCACAAAATGGCATGTGCCCCCAGACGGGGAATCTCTGAACTCTCTAGAATACCAAAACCGCTTATTCATCGTAGCCTGCTCCCGGCTATGCTGACATACACCCTTGATCCTCCAAACAATCTCTACAACTACCTCATAAGAAGTTCCCATCTCAACCTCTCGGGCCATGGTGGCATGAATGCCAGTGTGCAAACCTGCAACAAACCTCTACACTCTCTCTGTATCGGTGGGTATGATCATAAGTGCATGGCGAGACAACTCAGAGAACCTCTCCTCATAGTCGGTCACTAAAATCTGACCCTGCTAGAGTTGCTCGAATTAAAACCGTAACTCTTCCCTCTGAGAGGGCGGGATATACCTATCCAGAAAAATACGGGTGAACTAGTCCCAAGTCATGGGAGGAGAATCTGCTGGTCTGTCGAGAAGATATGACTGCCACCACCTACGGGCCCTGCCCTCTAGCTGGAAAGTAGAAAAATCCACCCTATGGGACTCCAATATCATCATGTTGTACAGTCTATCCCTGCACTGATCAATAAAGTCTTGGGGGTCCTCATGCCGCTCACCCCTAAAGACAGGAGGATGCAGCCTAGTCCATCTGTCTAATAGCTTCTATGGATCACGATGCAACTGGTCTGGGCTAAGGTATAGCTGCTGTAATTGGCAGAGCTCCACCCACGGGTAGTGCACCCGGGGTCTGATATACAACAGTTGCATGCCCTATAGCCTGAGCGGTAGGGGTCTGTGCTCCACCTCCCGCCTGAGATGTGGCTGGGTTTGTTGGAAATAAATCGGCCTGAGTCATAGAATCCATGAACCGTAGCATACGGCCCATGACCTCTTGGAATCCCGGCGTGGATATGAAATCCACCAGGGCTGGCTCTGCTTCAGGCACCTCGCCCTGCTCCTTAATGATAGGTGTAAGGCCCCATAAAATATTTCCTACAAGACGGGGTTCCGCGATGCCGGGATAGGCGTAGAGGTTAATAATAGTAAAAATTCTTCGAACTTTTCCTAAAAACTGGAGTTCAGACTTTTTGGATTGAATAGTGCGCTGGGGAGCTGAAGGAAAATATTTTGCAGAAATAGGCTTTTCTGCGGCCCATTATGCGGCCGCATAATCACTTTGTGGGCCGCAGAGTGAAGCAGCTACTTGGGCCATTTTTTATGGCAAATTCGCGGCCAGTTATGCGACTGTACATCCATTTTGCGGGACGCACTTTTGTCGCACAATCATCCTTAGAAGTTTTGTGGAGGGAGGTTCTGCGACACATTATGCATAATATGCGACCACAGATCCCGTCCCGGGGCTTCATTTTTGGGTTTGTATAACCTGACCCTACTTCGATAAAATATATGCCATAGTCAAATTTGAGCAAATTTCTGATACTTTTAGATTGAGATAGAGTGCTTAGTGTGGGGGAATAACCTTCAACCTATTATCCATCAATTCTTGCTCAATCATTGAGTATTAACAAATAAGTCTTCATCCTAAAGGTAAGAATCAATGTCCTAGCCCTCGATTTCAAAAATTTACAAAAAATGGGATAATTAGAAAGACAATTCTTGGGTATGGGGTTTGTTGTCTTACATGAATGTGTTATCAAATAACGGGGGAAGGTTGTGAGCTAGAAATGGTAGATAATGGGTTGGGGAATGATGAAATCTTTCACAAAAAGTCTTTAAAAATATTAGTGCACACCTAGTGTTTGATAATGTGCTCAAGTGAGCTAGAATCATGACCATCTTCCTAATTTTGGTCCAACTTGTTATATTTCTAAAATAGATAGAAGTTTCTAAGAATTCCGGAACATTTTAGAGTTTAAAGGAAGTTCAATTGAGGTATGTTGGCTAAATCCCCTTCTTCTTAGAATCGAATCCCACACTGTTCATGTAATTGGTGTAAGTCCCAAATTGATCATAATAGAATTGGCTATTTCGAATGTGCTTTTGTTGAAGGATATATGCTCAAAATGTATTGTAAATGCTTCATCATATTACCTTATCATTGAGGATGCGTTCAAAATATGGAATATGTGTTAAAAATATTAGACTTCAAGTCAAGATCGAAATAAAGGTTGTTATGCCAAATTGTATGAAAAGCCTCTATGTGCCTAAGATTCCCAAATTGCTCATATGTAAATTTAATGTTTTGAATGGGAAGCCTTATTGTTGTTGATAATGATAATGATGTTTGAATGTGGAAAGGGGAACTGGAATTATGAAATACGGCCAAGTGCCAAGAATGACTTTATAATTGTGGCTACTAGTGCCAGTGAATTGAAAGGATGTGAAAGAAGTATGATGTGAGATGATTGACTAAAAAAGGTAATACCTCAGGTGAGACTGCCTAGCTGATCGGGCCGTGATCGAACACCATGCCGCACACATGGTGGTGACTGTACTGGAAATTATAATAAAATTGTGGTTATGGTTAATGTCTCAAATGAGACGACCTAGCTGATCGGGTCATGATTGGACTCCGTGTAAGAATACGGTGATATTGTGAATTATGGTATATCGGCACTAAAGATCACCCAACCTAATAACATGGAAATTGACTCGAAAACTTATGTGATCCTTAACTTGATGTTTTAGTATTATTTGAAGCTCTTATTGAATTCTTGACTATTCCCCCTTGTATTATTATTCATTCTATTGAGATGGTGTTTAGTTTTACATACTAGTACTATTCGACAGTACTAACGTCCCTTTGGCCGGGGGCGCTGCATCTTTAAATGGATGCAGGTGGTTCCATAGCAGGCAGTGTTGATCAGCGTTAGTGGTACATCCTCTTCCCAGTAGACTTGGTGAGCCCCACTTCATCCTGGGGTCATGTATTGTATCTTTTGTTTATATTATCATCACATTTCGAGGTATAGCCGGGGCCTTGTTGCTGGCACTATCATAACACTCTTCTGTATCGTTTAGAGGCTCAGTAGATACTGTCGCGCCCCCGTTTTTCTCTCTCAAAAGTCGAGTTTCAACATGTGACAACTCTTTTAAAGGAGGCATTAAAAGAGAAGAGTCTCCACCTAACGGTTTAAGGTGCATTAGGGCACCTATTCGCATATGACTTATGTTTGACTAGTTTGCATCACCAGAGATCGCGTAAGGGCTCGTAATTACCTCGAAGAGAAGGTGTTAGGCACTCTTCGAGGTCCACAACTGTGGGTCCCAGTTAAACTTGAATTATCTGAATTAGTCGAATAAATAAAGACAATGAAAGCAAGAAGTTTGAGAAATTTTATTAGTAAAAGGCTTAGAGGAAATACAAACACTTAATTCAAATTTAAAAAGGGAATAAGATGGGGGGGGGGGGGGGGGTCCTAAGNGAATGCTAAAT
>AWOL01S0000141.1:3397-43510 GCA_000715115.1 Nicotiana otophora | reverse complement strand
GGAGGGGGTCCTAAGTTTTTAGCCTAAAGGATCACCCCGTGTAACATAAATAATACTTCGTAACTCCCTCAAGATGGGGTTTTACTCGTATTATTCAGCGGGCACAGACTATCATATCCTGCTACTCGATTACTATCTTTAAGATATTACCTAAAGCACACACCTTATACGTGCACTACCCGTCACATACCTATGGTTCAGGAGGCATTGGACCTCTATTTTGGGTAGTTCTAGACTTTACTTAAGCTGCTCAAAAATGTCAAAACTAGGCGACAATTCAAAACAAATAGGACTACACTTAAGGACAGTTAAAAGGCTCAAGTTAGCCTCCGCAGTTAGACAACAAATGCACGCAAACAGATTTTTATGTTAGGCATTAGAGAGTTTCAGAATTGAGGAATATTGAAGTCATTAAGCTCTATAAACATGGTTTCTATATGATCTGATCCAAATGTGCAAGCAGCTTCAGATGCATGGCGCCACTTTAGACCTATGATTTCTAAATTACCAGTTTGAGAGTATCTGATATTGCTAAGTTATTTATTGAGATTACAGATTATAAGTTAATAAAACCTATAACATGATCTCTAAGTGGTTTACACAGTAAGGGACAGTAAAACTTATTGGAAATGCTCAGAATTGCTCATGCTTTCTAATAGTGGCATGGCTAAGCAATAAACAGCATTTGAAGAGTCCAATATCAGCACTTTAGAGTGAGTAGTAATACCCTATAGGCAAGATTTCTAAAGATTGGCGATTGGAGCCGATTTTTTATATTTAGATCTTATAGGAATGTTTTCTAGGTGCAATAGCGAATTAAATAATTAAAATCCTACAGGAATGATATCTAATGAACATGATGCATCTATGCAAATTGAAGGACAGTTATTGGCATTTATTTCCTATAGGCATGCTGTCTAGCGACACATGGCAGTAGACATGGGATAAATAAAGCTTATGCTTTGATAACATACAAGTTGTGTGAGTGTGTGATTTCCCTAATGGCATGATTTCTAATAGTGTACATAGAGAGTGAACGACACATATAGCAAACACATCATTAAGTCCTCTAGGCATGTTATCTACCCATCGCATATGAATATTAAATCTACCCCATTCCCTTTTACTATCAACCCTACTTGTTTATACAAAGATTATTACAGGCCCAATAGTGAGTAAAATAACAATGTCACATAATAGTGAACAGACCCACAGTAGGCTTAAATAAATACCCAACATTGTCTGGGCCTTCAACATCTCCTACAGCATACCCAGGCCTTCAACAGAGAGTCGCGTTCAATACATGACTCAAGGGTCCATAGCAGGATCTAAACCAATTTACTTAACCACAACACCAAGTATAGCACCACTTGAAACAACCAAAGTTAAACACACGGTACATAACAGGGGAAATGGAATAATAGGAACAGTTTTGGAGGTTGAGGGAGTGACTAAGGACCAAGCCCTAGTGTGTCAGAGTTCACAAGAGTCTCAATTGGACCCCGAGCAGTGCTCACACTAGGGAGGTCGACAACAGAACCTAGATAGCCTTGGATTTCAGCCGGCTAAGAATGAGAATTCAGAATAGCATGAGTAGTAAATAAGGAGAGTGGTAGTGATAGAGGGATGGAAGTTAAGTACTACACCAAGTTAAGCATACAAAGCAACTAATCAAGCAGCCCAGCAGGTTCAGCAAGATAGCAAAGCACCATATAAATAGTCTCATGTTGAAAGAAATTGGGGAAGCAACAAGTTTGCAAGATATACATAGATTATCATTCATGACATTAAACCAATTGAGACCTAAGAAGTTTGGATTAAGCTAAGCATGCATCTTAGGGTCATACTAATAAGTATTTATACATTGTGATAAACACTGAAGAGGCAAGACATTAAAAACAGACTGGAAAAACATATTATCATAGGAGCACGATCATAGTTGAGGCAGAAATGAATGTTTATCTTAACATACTAAGTGATGCTAAGGAAAACATGTTTAGAGTGAACCTTTAAGCAGTGTTCTATATAGTTGTGGCTAGTACACAAAGCACAGTCAATCAGACACAAAACTCAGCACTAAATGATTCATAGAGGGAGATTTCCATAGAGTTGTAGTAGTATCCAAAGCAAGGTATGAATAAACTCTATAACTAACAACATATAGTCGCAACGGTCAGATTTAGATCAAAATAAGCACGCATTGAAACTCAAAACTGAAACATATTCAGATGCTAGAGGTACATGACTAATTCCAAAAGAAAATAAAGAACCGACATAGGAGTGCAGACTGTCCTAACACAAACTAAGGACAAAGCAGTAAACTATCTCATGCATTCAATTATCATAGGATGACAAAAGAGTATCGAGCATTATCATAATAGTGTTATATCAGGGATTCACAAACTAAATCATACTCGTATAATTCAAACTCATATAAGTATGCAGAAGGAAAGAAAGAAAATTAACATTGCAGGGGTAAAAGCACTAACCAGTAGCAAAAATTATACGAACAGAAGGATAGTAAAGAGCTTAATAGCAAGAACCCTAGATCTCCGATGCTTCAAAGTTCACAAGAGCCTCGAGAAAGGTTCCGAGCAATGCTTGCACTGAAGGAGGTCGTTTCATAGCCTTGGCTTTCAGCCGGCCTAGAATTGCACAGAATATTCGAGTGTAAAAGAGTGAAAGAGTAAGTGAAAGGAGGAGAACAATGAGAATAATAACAGTGATTAGGAGATTCCGAGGTCCCTTCAAGGGGTTTTAGGGGAGGGGTTTATATAGTGTAGAAATCAACCAAGTAAACATGGAAAACAAATTATTCAAACACAAATAAGGAAAGATATACTAGAGTAAATTAGAATTGGTTATGTATAGGGCATGAACAAAGGGGTTCAGTAAATCAACCGGGAATAACAACTATCACGCAAATAATACTAAAAATAAAGGAATACAGTAGATTAAACAGAGAATAAGGAAAATATCATACCAAAAATCATTTAGAGTCAGATTTAGGGCAAAATAAAGTAAAAAATAGGAAAAGAATAGTCAAACACGGAAAAGAAAAAGTATCAATCAATCGAAAAATCAGTAAAGGAGAAAAAAGGAAAGTCTCTAACCCTATTTGGGACTGACGACTTGAATCGAGCCAATAATGCAAGAATCGTTCAATATAACATGTATATAGACGAAAGATCATCCAGATCCTCACAGAATCAAAGTAAATTGGTCTGTTCTTAAGAAGTAGTTCTTGCCAAAAATAGGGCAAGAACTAAGTAACACCGTAAACATGCATAAAATGATAGAGTATCATAAAATAGGTAAGTAGATCATGGATTGATTCCATGTTTGAGTCGGAATCGGAGAGGATTAAGGATTATGACGGCTAGGGTTTAATCAGTGAAGAAGAGAGATGAGAGAGTTTAGGGGCGGCAGGTTTAGGAAATGGGGTTAGGGTTTTGGTGATGGGTAGTTAATTAAAACGGGTGAATGTCTAGGGGTCGTTGATCATTTGAGATCAATGGCCAGGATTAGAGGAGAAGCGGGCGGGTCACGGATCGGATCCTGACCGGGTAATAACTAAGGGCTCGTTTGATCTTGGGCCAAGGGTTGAGCTAAAGATATTGGGCCAATTTGGTTCAGAAAAGTAGTTTAAAGCTAGGCTATTATTTAACTACACGAAAATAATTTATAAAATGCTTGACAAATAAGTAAAAATATTTTTTATATGCTGAAGTGCTTAACAATAATAACTTTGTATTATAAAAATATAAAATGCTATTTTGACACAAGTAATATAAATAAAGAGCATTTCTGTACAAATGTAGGCTATTACTGCAAAATTGCGCAAATAGCTTAACAATATTAATGTAATTACATAAAATGAAGTAAAATATTTGAAACATGTATTATAGTGCAAAAATAATAACTTTTAGTAGTTAAGTCATCATCAAATACTTTGAAGGAGTAATTAATAATTATTCAAGTAATCAATTTAAAAGCTCTAAAAATTATGAAAATGATAGAAAATGCTTGTATAGGTTTGTAAACTAAATGATGATGCAAATATGCCATGTTGAAAGTATATATGCATTTTTAGAAAATATGAGGTAAAATTGGGTAACAACAGCTGTCCCTGTTTACCCGGAAATGAGGAAAGAGTTGCCGGGTAAAGAAATATTGAATGATTTTGACCGAATGGGGTGATTTGAAAAATGGAGGCTGAACCCTAGTTTCTGAGTTGCCTACATATCCCTGGTGTTACGGGAATCGGGTCGTGTGTAGTTCTGGATCTAATGGTGAACTGAACCGATGGAATTGTTGTAGGAATAGTCGTATGCTTCGGAAAGGCTCTTTTGGGCAGGACAATATCAGATGAGTTTGCGCAAAATCACGAATGTAAATCTGAAATGTTATGGCTGTATCTCAAAACGAGTATCTGAACTGTTATCAAGTAAAAGTGGGTAACTGATGGTGGTTGGTTGCGTTTGAAATAATTGTAGGATGTGAACGTTGAACGAAAACTGGAGCAACGATTGCTCCAGTTAGGAGAACGGTTACTTCCTGGATTACCTGCAAAACTTAAACACGATACATGCAAGTATATATGGATTATTGCGAGAATTTAAACATGATGCAAATTCTCTTTGGACCATGAAAGTTGTTTTTGGACGGTGGGGATGATGTCCTTAGGCCGTGACGTCCTGGGCCATGAATCATGTGATAGGGGTTTCGCAGGCCATGAGATGATGTCCATGGGCCATAAAAATGGTACCTCTGAACCATGATGCCTTTGAATAATAATGTGCAATACTGAGAGATCCTCAAGCCATGGAATGGTGTCTTCCGACTATGAGGATGATGCCTTCGGACTATGACACCTTTGGACAAAATGGCGATATTTCAGCCTATGAAGTGCAAAGATGTGACGCTTGGTCACATGCGAAGACGAGACAAGACAAGGCTTAGTCTTGTGTATGATGAGTGCAGTGCTTAGCCTTGGTGAACAGAGGATAGTGTTAGGTGTTAGGTGGTATAGTGGGGATAGTATTTAATACAGAGGAAAAGGCAGTACTTATCTATATGCAACAGAGGGGAAAGGCTTAGCCTTATGCAAAATAGAAGACAACACTTAGTCTCATGCAAGTAAGGGAAGCGATGCTTAGCTTCATGCAAAATAGGAGACAATGCTTAGTCTCATGCAAAGAAGGTAGTGCTTAGCCTTGTGAAGTTAAGGAGGCGATGCTTAGTCTCGTGTAAATAGGAGACAATGCTTAGTCTCGTGCAAAGAAAGGAGACAATGCTTAGTCTTATGTAGAGAAAGGAGACAATGCTTAGTCTTATGTAGAGAAAGGAGACAATGCTTAGTCTCATGCAAAGAAAAGGAGACAGTACTTAGTCTCGATGCAAGGAAAGGCAGAGCTTAGCCTTAGCGATTAGAGAGGCAATTCTTAGCCTCATGCAAAGAAAGGCGATGCTTAGCCTTATGCAATTTATGGAGGCAATGCTTAGCCATATGCAAAAATAGGAGACAACGTTTAGTCTCATGCAAAAACAAGGAGACAATGCTTAGTCTCATGCAATTAGGAGACATTGCTTAGTATCATGCAAGGAAAGGAAGAGCTTAACCTTATGCGATTAGGGAGGCAATTCTTAGCCTCATGCGAAAGAGGAGACAATGCTTAGTCTCATGCAAAGAAAGGCGATGCTTAGCCCTTATGCAAGGAGATGAGACAGTATTTAGTCTCATGCAAAGAAAGGGAGACAGTGCTTAGTCTCATGCAATTAGGAGACATTGCTTAGTCTCATGCAATTAGGAGACATTGCTTAGTCTCATGCAAAGAAAGGCCGAGTTTAGCCTTATGCAAGGAGAGGAGACAGTGCTTAGTCTCATGCAAAGAAAGGCCGAGCTTAGCCTTATGCAATTTATGGAGGCAATGCTTAGCCTCATGCAAAATAGGAGACAATACTTAGTCTCGATGCAAGGAAAGGCAGTGCTTAGCCTTATGCAATTCGGGAGGCAATGCTTAGCCTCATGAAAGAATAGGAGACAATGCTTAGTCTCGATGTAAGGAAAACGATGAGTGACAATAGAGTGTTTCTTAGCTGGAAATGCTTGGGATAGATAATCCGCTATCTTGAAGGTAGTGACCTGACGTGTCTGCAGATATTATTATCTTACTGTGCCTGCATCCAAAGAAAAATTGTGAGTTTTGCAGGGGAAGGTTGGTTCGCGCTTTTGTCTTTTGCTTTGCATGTGCTACTGTCTTGAGATCCTGTTTGAGTCACCCTAGGTAGCATCTGGCTGTTTATAGAAATAAAGTTTTTCGAAAACAATGCGTGCATTTGATAAATGTAGTTATTTGAGATATAGTAGTATGCAATATTGATTAAGTTAGACGAACCAATGACCGTGACATATTTTAGAGACATTGCGACCTCCTTGCTTTAGAATTTTGAGGGTCCTCCTCAAAATTCTGCGCCAGGTTAAAAGCAATTCTTTGAGTGTTCTATGTATGACGATGTCAGCTGAACTTGCTTTAGAATTTTGAGGTCCTCCTCAAATTTCTGCCCCAGTTTTCTGATCATGGCAAAATTGAAGACTTTATTGAGTTGTGACCGAACCCACAGGGCTGCCTACGTATCCCCTCTTAAACGGGAATTAAGTTAGGCGTAGTTCAGTTAAATCAAATGAAGAAATTTAAACAATCTAAACATAGTATCTCTTGATTGCGTCTGAGTTGATAGGTTTTGCCAAACTTCTCCGTCCATCTCTGCGAGTATGAGTGCTCCTCCTGTTAGCACTCTGTGAATCATGTAGGGCCCTTGCCAATTGGGTGAAAATTTCCCTTTGAATTCATCTTAATGCGGGAAGATCCGCTTTAGCACCAACTTCCCTGGTGTGAATTGTCTAGGCCTGACCCTTTTGTTGAAAGCTCTGGACATTCTGTTCTGGTAAAGTTGACCGTGACATACTGCGTTCATTATTTTTCCGTCGATGAGAGCCAGTTGCTCATAACGACTTCGTATCCATTATGCATCACTGAGTTCAGCCTCTTGTATGATTCTTTAAGAAGGAATTTCTACTTCGGCGGGAATGATGGCTTCAATGCCATAGACCAGCAAATAAGGAGTTGCCCCCGTTGATGTGCTAACCGTGGTACGATATCCAAGTAGGGCAAATGGTAACATCTCGTTCCATTGTTTGTAATTGTCTACCATCTTCCTTAATATCTTTTTGATATTCTTATTGGCGGCTTCCACAACTCCATTCATTTGTGAGATGTATACTGTGGAATTCTTATGCTTGATCCTGAAGGTTTCGCACATGGATTTCATCAAATCACTGTTAAGGTTGGCGGCGTTGTCGGTGATGATTGATTTTGGTGCCCCGAATCGACAAACAATACGATCCCTAACGAAATCCGCGATGACCTTTTTAGTTACAGCCTTGTAAGATGCGCTTCAACCCATTTTGTGAAATAGTCTATGGCCACTAGAATGAACCTGTGCCCATTTGAAGTGGCGGGTTCGATTGGACCGATGACATCCATTCCCCAAGTGGAGAAAGGCCAATGTGCACTTGTTGCATTGAGTTCATTGGGTGGCACTCGTATCATATCTGTATGTACTTAGCATTGATGACACTTTTGGACTTACCTGATGCAGTTTGTTTCCATAGTCATCCAGAAATATCCTGCTCTTAATATCTTCTTAGCTAAAACAAAGCCATTCATGTGTGGTCCGCAAGTTCAGGCATGTATCTCTTCGAGAAATTTGGATTCTTTTTTGGCGTCGACACACCGTAATAATCCTAGATCTGGAGTCATTCTATACAAAATTCCACCACTTTGGAAGAAATAGTTGGACAGTCTTCGAAGTGTGCGTTTCTGAGTATGATTTGCGTGCTCCGGGTACTCTTCTTTTTCCAAGTATTCTTTGATGTCATGAAACCTCAGATTCCATTAGTTTCTTCTTCAACATGAGCACAATAAGCTGGCTGATTATGGATCCCTACTAGAATAGGATCGATGAAGTTCTTGTTTGGGTGTTGTATCATGGAAGATAGAGTGGCCAACGTATCTGCGAACTCATTCTGGATTCTCGGAACATGTTTGAATTCTATTTTTGTGATCCTCTTCATCAAATCTTGTACGTAGTACAAATATGGCAATATTTTGGTATTCTTTGTAGCCCATTCTCCTAAAGCCTGATGTATCAAAAGGTCTGAATCTCCAATTACCAGCAATTCCTGAACGTTCATGTCAATGGCCAACTTGAGCTCCAAGATGCAAGCCTTATATTCTTCCATATTACTGGTACACGGAAATCGAAGTTTTGCGAATACCGGATAGTGTTGACCCATCTCTTATACCAAAATTGCTCTAATACCTACTCCTTTGAAGTTTGCAGCTCCATAGAAAAACACTCTCCAACCGTCATAGGTTTCGGTGATATCTTCTCCTACGAATGATACCTCTTCATCGAAAAAATACGTTTTCAGTGGTTCGTATTCTCCGCCCACAGGATTTTCTGCCAGATAATCCGCCAACGCTTCTCTTTTGACCGCTTTCTGAGTTACATAGATGATGTCGAACTCACTCAGTAGTATCTGTCATTTTGCCAATTTTCCCGTAGGCATGGGTTTCTGGAAGATGTAGTTTAATGGATCCATTCTTGATATGAGATATGTGGTGTAGGCACAAAAGTAGTGCCTCAACTTCTGAGCTATCCACGTTAAAGCATAGCAGGTGTGCTCCAGCAAAGAGTATCGTGCTTCGTAGGGCGTGAACTTCTTACTTAGATAGTATATGACCTGTTCCTTTCTTCCTGTCTCATCGTGTTATCCCAAGACACAGCCGAAAGCCCTATCCAGTACAGATAAATAGAGTAGCAGAGGTCTCCCAGGTTCTGGTGGGACCAGAACAGGTGGTTTGGATAAATATTCCTTGATCTTGTCAAAGGCTTTTTGGCATTCTTCAGTCCAACTTGTTGCAGCGTCTTTCATTAACATTTTGAAAATCAGTTCACAAATCAGAGTTGATTGTGCTATGAAACGGCTGATGTAATTGAGACGCCCCAAGAAACTCATCACATATTTCTTGTTCTTTGGAGGTGGCAAATCTTGGATAGCCTTGAGCTTTGACGGGTCTAGCTCAATTCCTTAACGGCTGACGAAGAACCCTAGCAGCTTTCCAGCGGGGACCCCGAAGGCACACTTTGTGGGGTTCAGTTTCAGGTTGTACCTTCGAAGTCGATCAAAGAATTTCCTCAAATCTGCTATATGATCTATGTTTCTTTTGGATTTGATGATGACGTCATCCACATACACCTCTATCTCCTTATGTATCATGTCGTGGACAATGGTTGTCATGGCCCTCATATAAGTAGCTCCATCATTTTTTAGGCCAAACTGCATCATTTTGTAGCAATACACTCCCCATGGTGTAATAAAGGCTATCTTTTCGGCATCATCTTCATCCATCCAGATCTGATGATATCCCGCGAAGCAATCCACAAAGGATTAGAGTTCATGCTTGGCAAAGTTGTCGATCAGTATGTGTATATTGGGCAACGGAAAATCATCTTTGGGACTTGCTCTGTTTAAGTCCCGATAGTCGACACACACTCTGACCTTCCTATCTTTCTTTGGAACTGGCACAATGTTAGCCAACCAGGTCGGATATTCAACCACTCTAAGAACCTTGGATTTGATCTGCTTGGTGACTTCCTCCTTTATTTTTAGACTCATATATGGCTTGAATTTTCTGAGCTGCTGCTTTACAGGCGGACATATAGGGTTGGTAGGTAGTTTATGAGCCACTATGGACGTGCTCAAACCGGTCATATCATCTTAGGACCATGCAAAGATATCCTCATACTCCTTCAAGAACCGGACATACTCTGCCTTCTATGATGGTGATAGGTGAATGCTTACATATGTTTCCTTGAGTGTTTCGGAGTCTCCCAAATTAACTGTTTTAGTCTCATCCAAATTGAACTTAGGCTTGTTTTCAAAGTTTTCCACTTCTCTGACACTTTTCTCGGGTATTATATCCTCTTCCAGATCCTCTGAATCATTATCCTTATGTTGCGTTGTCTCATTACATGTCACAGTCGTAAGTTCATCGGGATAGGTATTAATAATGTTGTAGAGAAAAACGTAAAGAATAATAATAAATACTAAAAATAACAATGCATTGGATAAATCTTGAAAACGTCAAATAAGTACGGCTTGATGACCCAAGCAATTATTTCAAATAAAGCATGCTTATAACAAAATACTGAAAATGTCTTAAATGCTCATAAAATTGCTTTTAAAATAAATGATGCTAATTCCTAGGCTACCTAGGAGCTCGACGGGCCCTTGATGGTGCAACAGTCCAGTTCTTGAGAATAGCTCCCTTCTCCATGGTCTGAATAATCAGGCCTTCCTCCTCCTCCTCAACTATTGCACTGCAATCCATGTCTTCATCATCCAAAAACAGATTCCTTATACCAGCTAGAACTTCATCTTCTTCGGACTCCTACACCATGTCAGCTTGATGAAATAGCTGGCTCAAATGTGGTACCGGTTGCTCTAGAGGGTAATAAGGACCACGCCATGGTGGCGACCAATTCTGATACTTGTGCCAGGTGTATTCATACCCAAGCCCAAAAGTTGTGCTGTGACGCTTTAGCTGTATCGGTTTGGTGATCCCCTAGAGATTCTTACCGAGACCTTTGCCAGGTTCATACCCTGTCCATACCAATATGCCTTCTATCTTACTGATCCACCGTTTGTCATTTTCAATTGTGTTGTTGTGCTCGATGTGATGGTATGTTTCTCCCCCCCAACTTCCTGCTATTCTTAATGACCGGAACAATTTGATTGGTGTAAATGGGATTACTCCCGCCCCCATGGATCACTTCCTGATGGTTCCACTCAAACTTCACGACCTGATGTAGAATAGAAGCTACGACTCCAGCGGCGTGTATCCAAGGTCGTCCCAACAATAGGTTGTAGGTAGCAGATATGTCCAACACTTGAAACTCAATAGCAAATCAGGTTGGGCCCATCTATAGGCTGAGGTTGGTCTCCCCAATTGTGGCCCTTTGAGACCCATTAAATGCTTTAACATTCATACTTCCTGCTCGTATCGCTTGCAGGCATTTAGCCAACCTTTTCAAAGTAGTTAGTGGACAGATGTTGAGACTCGAACCCCCATCTATCAAGACTCTGGCAATGAACTTGTCTTCAAACTGCACTGTGATATACAGTGCCCTGTTGTGACTTAATCATTCTGGTGGTGGCTCGTCTTCATGAAAAGGGATCTTGTGGCTTTCCAACACTTGCCCTACCATGTTGGCCATCTCTCCACTAGTGATGTTGTTGGGTACATAGGCTTCGTTCAACACCTTCATCAGGGTACTCCTATGTGCCTCAGAGTTTTGCAGCAGTGATAAAATGAATATTTGAGCAGGGGTTTTGTTCAGGTGATCAACCACAGAATATTCCCTTACTTGAACCTTTCTCTAAAGGTCATCCGGGCCAGTCTCAATGACAGGTGATTTAGATCCAGTTTCTTTGCTCATTCCTCCTAAATGCTCGGGTGTATAAACCCTACCAGTTCTGGTCATGCCTTGCGTTGCACCTGTTTCTTCCATTTTTGCTTTTCCTTTTCTTCTTGCTTCCGCAACATAATCCCATGATATAGCATTAGACTTATAAGACTATGTTGGTGCTACCATCACGGTGAAAGGCGTTTTTACTTCAACCTCAAACGGAGTTGGTGTAGCTACCACAACTTCAATTGGTGCCTGTGTGTGTACCATGATAGGTGTGAGAGTGATTGGAGATGTTTCATAATTATCCCCTTCCTGAATGAGTCCAATTGACCCCTTTGAGTTCTATTGTTCATCGATCTTTATCACGTTTACTCCTCCACCCCTGTGATCTGGGAGAGGATTGTTACGGACATTGGGTACAACCTCTTTTGCCTGTACGACTTTGGTGTCAATTAATGTCTGAATCTTATCCTTCAAAGTACGACACTCATCAATAGTATGACCTTTCATGCCTGAGTGATAGGCACATGTCTTGTTTGGATTAATCCACTAGGAAGCGTTTTCCATAGCAACAGCGGAAATGTGAGTGATATAATCGGCAACCTTCAATCTCTCATACAATTAGTCCATAGGTTCAGAGATTGGGGTGTATTGTCTGGGTGGTCTGCAGTCAAAATTTGGTCTAGGTTTTTGGTAGTTTTGGCGGGCTGGTGGTGAGTGGTAGTATGCGGGTTGGGTGTTATAGGTATGATAAGTGGTGGCAGGTTGTAGGTATCTGGGAGGTGAAGGCTAATATGTGGGTAGAGGTGTTTGGTATATGAGAGGAGACTTCGGACCTTGGGCTACCATTACTGCACTTACTTCTTTCTTCTTGGAGATACCTTCTGACTGCAGGGCCTTATTTGTGGCTTGGAGTGCTTCAAAATTTGTCACCATTCCGCTTTTGATCCCTTCTTCTATTCTCTCTCCCATCTTGATGATATCAGAAAATTTATGGTTTTCAATAACCATCAATCTTTCGTAGTATTGCGGATCCTGAGCTCTGATAAAAAGCTTATTCTTCTATTCTTCTTCTAGCGTTGGCCTTACTTTTGCAGCTTAGACCTCCACCGAGTAGCATATTCGCGGAAAGTTTCTGTTGGCTTCTTCTTGAGATTTTGAATGTAGAAAACATTTGGTGCGTTTTTTGTGTTAAACCTGAACCGATCCATAAAATCTGATGCCATGCTTACCCAATTAACCCATTACTTTGGGTTCTGATTGATGTACCAAGATAGGACGTCTCCGTTGAGGCTTCTCATGAACAGCTTCATGCGGATTCTTTTATCCCTGTCAACTCCTACAAGCTTGTCATAATATGTTTTCAAATGCACCTTTGGATCACCAGTTCCGTCGAACATTTCGAACTTAGGAGGTTTGTAACCCTCTGACAGTTCTACATCTGGCTGAATACACAAATCTTCACAATTCAAACCCTGCATGCCTTTGCCCCCTTCGACACTTTGAACCCTGCCAGTAAGTTTCTTGAGTTCCTCTGCCATGTTCTTGATGAGCAGGTCCTTCTCGGCGGATTTGGGTATGTATAGGGTTTATTGTGGGGTGTGGGGTAAGGTTTCCACATATATAGGATTGCTTTGGTGGACTCCGAGAATATGGGGCGTAATGATGGTCATTGGTTGAGTTTTGCGGGTCAGGAGTAGGCTGTGGTGCATTCTAAGGGGTGTAGCATGTGGTTGTTTGTGGGTATTGAGTTGGGTGGAAATGGTGTTGTTGGGGAGTAGGTATCCGTGGAGGGTTGTGGTTCTAAGAGGGTGTGGCGTATTGATATGGTGCGGAAGGATTCAGTGGTGGGTTTTGATTCTGCGTGTTTTGGGAAGGTGTCGGGTTTTGGGCATTTGTGTTTTGTTGGTTGATGTCAGGGACGTTTAGGGTGAGGAAAAGGTTTGCCAAGTTCCGGACTTGCTCAAGTTCCCCTTGTAGTTCCAATATTTTCTGTTCCAGGTGTAGGATCAATTCGTTCTGTGCTGGAGTATTCCGACCGTCCGAGGTTTCAACATTCTCTGCATTGTCCTTTCTGATACCGCTTGAATCGTCCACTTTTTCTTTCCCTTTGCTTTTGCCTCTAGGATCACTTGGTGGAGGAGGAGGTGAAGGACCTCTAGATCTAGTATGATATGCGGATGATGCTAGTATGCACAAACCAACCTTTGGGGAATGGGAATAAACAAAGAAAAGAAAACAAAAAGGTAACCAAGTCAGTAAGGGATATTGAAAGAATGCTTGCAATATTGAATATGTGTTGCAGAATCAGTAAATAAATTCGCGTCCTAATTTGGGGGACCTCGTTGTGCCCGAGGTAGGCCTAAGAGACACATAGACTTGGAGAAAATTGAGGCCAATAATTGTGTCATTTCATTAATGCAAAAATGGATCAAATCCTTACTAAAATGACAATAATAAGAAAGTCACTAATGGCATTTGCCCTATTACATTCGAAATCTAAAACTAAGCTAAAAAGCAGTAAAGAACATCATTCCCTAATCTATTTGGCCCCGGAGGGACCTTCTCTATGCTTGGCCCTCTTGGATCCATCAATCAAGTTCCCCAGGTCGCGCATGTCCAATAGTAGGTAAGCCCTTGCTAGGTGCCCTCCCTCACTGCGTTCCGTATTCTGACAATCTGAGAGCCTCTTCCTCATCTTCCCTTCAAGTTCCATTAACCCTTGCTCCAGATATTCCAATCTTTCTGTTGATTTAGTAGCAATTTCTTTCCATTCGCCGATAGCTTCCATATCCACTTTGTGTTGTTCCAAATGTCTAGCTTCAAACTCGAAAACCCTCTTGCGCAGCATCCTATACTTGACTTGTGCTTCAGCAACGTCATCGATAAGCCTATTTTCCAGATTAATCCCTGGTTTGATATCTCCCGCTATATCATCGACTAACCACGACTGGTAGAAGTATACATGATCGGCATGGTACCTGTCTGGCTCGATAGTGTCTTTCTCTACAATGACCTTTTGATTCCACATACGCTGTGCCTTGAACTTGAATGAAATGATGTTCCCTTTAAAGTCTGCTTTATAGTGGACCATGTTGGAAACCCGAGGTATAACTTGCTTTCTTCCCGCTTGCCTCATTACTCTTATAGGAGCATAAGGATAAATTCCTCTTAACCCGATCAACACTAAATGAGTGGTTTCTCTTGACCTGATGATGTACTCTATGCTAGGGAACCATTCCAACATCCAATGTACCCTTTCCTCAGTCAAATTGCTGAAGAAACACACCCAGCTCATAGTATTTCCAGGTTGCGCGAACCTATCTAGGATAAATATCATTCTTTTTGGATGATGGTAGGCTATGTAGTCATTTAATGGTCATCGTAGAAGTTCCTGACGATATTCACCTCTCTGGAAATGTTCTAATAACCAAACTTGTAGCAACAAATTACAGCCCTCGAAATGCCCATACCCCTGCTTGCATTGATCTAGAGCTCGGTACATTTCGGCCAAGATCATGGGGATGATAGTGTAAGTTTGTCCTTCAATTCCTTCCATTAGAGTCCTAGCGACCATGGCTAATCGAGTGTGGATCCTTCCCCCTTTCATCGGAAATATCAGCAACCCCAAGAAACAGACAATGAACACAAAAACTCAGTGGTGTGTCCAGCCCAAAGAAGTAATGGCAAGTTCATCACAGTAAAGGCGATATGACTTGATATGCCCATAACGTTCATAAAGGAATTCAAATGGTATGCATGACTCCCTCAGACAAAGTAATTCATCATTTTTCTTGAAACCCATCATTTTCAAAAAACCGCGGGGAGGAGCTAGGGCCCTTCCCCGGCCTCTGCCTCTAGCAACGGGGGGAGCAGCTCCTCTACCGCCCGATACATCTGCCGCGCGCATTCTCACCATTTGTGAAATATCAATAGAAAGATACTTAGCACATTATCCTCTACACGATAGGAGATGAAGATAAAGAAGTTTCCTAACACCCTATAGCCTCTCAAAGATAAGTACGGACGTCTCCGCACTGATCCACAAGACTCTACTAGACCTGCTCATGACTTGTGAGACCTATGTGAACCTAAAGCTCTGATACCAAACTCTCACGACCCGAAACCCATAATCGGTCGTGATGGAACCTAACGCCACCGTTAGGCAAGCCCACAAGTAAACTACTATTTATTTACCCCTTTTTAACATTTAAAACTAAAGTTTTCCTTTTAAAAGCACAAAATAAGCGATATTTCATGCAACCGTAAATACTTTTTTCTTAACAAAATACCAGCAAAATAAGTACATCCACTGTAGTGATAGAAATGATAAGTACAACAATACATAAATGGTAAAAATACCCAAAACCCGGCGCCACAAGTACATGAGCAATCTAGAGAATATGCAAAACTACTACAACTACTGTCTGGAAGTGATAGACAAAAATAATAAATAAGGTAGAGGGACACTCTGGTGCTGCAGATCGTAGCAAGGAAAGCAGCTCACCACTAAGTCTCCGTAGATGACCATCTACGCACCCGCGTGACCACCGGTAGTACCTAATTCAGTACACGTACATTAGTGCAAAAGTGTAGCGTGAGTACGAAAAACAACGCGTACCTAGTACGTATCTAGTCTAACCTCGAAGATGTAGTGACAAGGGGTCGACTTGACACTTACCAGAGGTCAAATAACAGTATAAATACATAAAGTAGACATGGCGAGTGTACAACAAGTAGCAGCAAAACAAATAAAGGTAACTATAGTAAGTCCACACATGAGGCTATATCAAATCACTAAACATGTAATAGCCAACATTAAAGGTGCTAACTCAATAATTACTGAATCAAATCCAGTTCCAATTATTAAGCACGAAGCTGCCGAGGTGAAGGACCCTATCCCATAGGAATAGTGGTGCTCAGTACTGCTGAGGCGAACGTTCTATCCCATAAGAGTAGTGTTAGCATCATACCGAGGCAAACAGCCCGATCCCATAAGATTAATTTATGTCAGTACTGCCGAGGCTAACGATCCAATCCCATAAGAGTAGAGAAGTGCACCTCGCTTGCGGAAGCACTTGCGAGACGAGAAGACACAAATTTACAGTTTATCAAGTATTTGCCAATTTTTCTAAAGTAAGAAACTAAGTCGATATCTCCAATTTAAATCTTCAGTCTCAGTCCTAATCAAGACAAATAATACACATGATAGGCATAAATAGTAAAATTAAAGGCGTGATGTGAATTTAAATCTACTCAGACATATCATGAAATGTAGCTACGTACGCACTCTCGTCACCTCGTGCATACGTAGCCCCACACAACAAGCAACACACAACAATATTACACCTAAGGGGATAAGTTCCCTCTTACAATGTTAGGCAAGAAACTTACCTCGGTTCTAAGTCCTCAATCCGGCTCTTCAACCTCACTAGAACTCCTCAAACGACGTCGAGGACTCCAAATCTAATCAAAAGTCGTATAAACTAATAAATATATACTCGAAAGTTCATAATTTAACTATTATAGTAGTTACCTAACCCAATTTGGAAGATTCATGATCAATGTCATTAATGACATAACGGACCCATTCCGAAAATTTTCGAATATAAATGTCACCCATGACTTTCCAAACTCAAATATATAATTTATTCCAATTTCCACCACCAAATCCATGATCAAATCCCAATTTTATTTAAACCTTAGGTTCTTTACAAAATCCCACAAGTGTTACTAAATTTCCAGTTTAATCTGCGAACAGCCCCCTCGCCTCCAGCATTTTCACTTCTGCATACAAGAAAGCGCTTTTGCGGGTCCGCTTTTGTACATTTTCTCTGCTCCTGCGTGCACGCATCTATGGACCAAGTCCACCTCCGCACCCCCATGCCACCTTGGCCATTTCCGCATCTACGACCTTTCCTCCATATCTGCGACCTTTCCTTCGCATCTGCGACCTCGCAGGTGCAGAATATTCCTCGCACCTGTGCTTCCAGGCCATCACAACAGACCTCGCACTTGCGACGACCCCACCGCACCTGCGCCCACACCCTCTGCAGGTGCGATGACACCAGACTTCAGCAACAACAACTCTCCAAGTCCAAGTTCCAATCCATTTTCGATTCGAATCTCATCCGAGGCCCCCAGGACCTCGTCCGAGTATACCAACAAGTTCCAAAACACATATCGGACCTACTCAAGGCCCAAAATCACATCAAACAACATCGATTCTACGAATCGCAACCCAATTCAAGCCTATTGAAACTATGAACATCCGACTTCCAAAACCTATGACAAATCGTACCAAAACAACTTCCATTGACCTCAAATTTTGCATACAACAAGTTAATGACATAACAGACCCATTCCAACTTCCAGAATCAAAATCCAACCCCGATATAAATAAAGTCAACTCCCGGTCAAACTTCTCAGCTTTCCAAACCTTCAACTTTCTAACTTTTGCCAATTCAAGATGAAATGACCTACGAGCCTCCAAATCAACATTCGAATACACTTCTAAGTACAAAATCATCATACGAACCTATCTGAATCTTTAAATCCTGATTCTGAGATCATCTCAAAATGTTGACTCAGGTCAAACTTGGCCACCTTAGGCCACTATTAAGGAACTAAGTATTTCGATTTCAACCTGAACCCTTCCAAACCTAAAACAACAATCCCTGCAAGTCATAAAACAGTAAAAGCACATACAGGGAATCTTAATTAGAGGAACGAGGATCTAGAAAGTAAAACGACTGGTCGGGTCGTTACACTAATAGTTAGATATGGATATAAAGCACTCATGATGAGGATTAAAAGGATACTTAAGGACTAATAAATATTTATGAAAGCATTTTTGAACATACAGGTTTCGTAAGCCTTAACCTAGTGAGGCAGGGTTATCCTATGTATTTCATATGTACCCTAGCTAAGGTTATCTAACAACATGCCACATTTAGCATGACAAAACATAAAGGAACATGACATATTAAACATGAAGACTACAATAACTACCCTAAGTATAGCATGATAGAACTAAAAAATATGGCATGATGAGCAGAAAAGCCTAGGTAGGATAGCAGAACTTAGAAGGGTACTGCATGTAAAGAATGATGATTATAGTAGAACCTAAATACAAAACTCAAAAGAATATAACATAATGAATCATGAGGACTTATAACAGTACATTAGGTGGAACAAAACTCCGAATACAACATGATGAGCATGGGGGTTATAACAAAGCATTAAGTGGAATAAAACTCAAAATGTAACATGAAGATTATGTAGGTTGCAACAGGACATTAGCAGAACACAAAATGCAACATGAAGAGCATGGAAGTTGTACCAGGACATTAATAGAACTCATAATGCAACATAAAGATCATAACAAAACATTAGAGTAAGGTTTGGGGTCTTAGGCAGATGTGAGAAATCATCAGGTCAAACAACATAAACACATAGGCTATTCAATACATAAAATGAGGTCATTAAAGTCATAGAGTTACCTAATTAATATTAAATAAATGCAACATCTTATCATAGATCATTAACAAGTCATAGTGCGCCGAAATAAGTAATTAAAGGCTGAACAAATATTATAGACTAAGTAGTTAACCAAGAAAAAAACAATAACACATTCATGATTCTAAACAAAGTAATTAAGAGAGAGGATGGAGGCATACTGACCTCCTCTTGAGCATCAAAACAAACAAAAGGTTCTTGTTTAGCCGTATAGGATCAAGAACTCACCCGAACAATGCAATACTCAGAATCAGAGAGAAACTAGAAACTAATTAGAACCCTAGCTCAATTCACTACTCAGAACTAAAAGCAAGATTTTTTCTAAGTAATTTCGTGATGGCTTCTTATGCCTATTAACTCTACACGTTGAAAATGTTAGGTTTTCTTGTTGTGTTCGATCTGGTTGGTAAGAGAATTGAAAGCCCCTTTTTATAGTGCCATTAATGACTTAGGGTTTCAGTAGATTTCAAATTAAGCAGTGGAAGATGATGACTACTAGATGATGCAAGAATATGCGAGTGAAAATCAGAGAGATAGAGGGGGAAATTGTTAGGGAGTTTACCTGAGAGGAGGGAAGCTAACCGTTCAGGTATGAGAGACCACTGGTTAGAACCCTAATACATACAGGTCATTGAATTTGACCTCTAGGTGTTGAATATCAACATTGAAGCCAACTCGCGTCTCAGGCTCGCTTTGATTTGAAAAGACAGAGGAAGAGATCTGGCGAGTTGAAGTTTTACCCTTTTGGTCTGACGTCTTCAAATAGAGCTATTGAGATTAAATGATGAAAATGGAAAGGAAGTGATGCGTTTCGTAGTACAGAGACAGAACGGATGGTCATGCATGCCATAGATTTGAAAGATCGATAGTGAGTTGAGGTTTCGTCTTTGAAGATTAGGGTTCAGATTTAAGGGGTTTTAAGGTGAAGCGACGAGACGAGGAAGGTATCAGCGGGAATCATGGATATGAGTGATAGAAGGTATGAATCTTTGGTTGATTTGAAGCCTTGCATGAATTTGTGCAAGGTTTCTTTACTGGCCATGTCTGTGAGATTGAGAGAAGTGAGAGAAAAAGGGAAAGAAGGGCGGCGGGGTCAAAGAAGAAATGATTTAGGGTTAGGGGATTGGGGTTGGTCTCTGAGGGTTATTATTAAGAGATAGAATATGGGCCAGTTGATCATTTGATCAACGACCTTGATAAATCGTGGCTTTATGTGTTTAAAGAAATCAGTTTAAGAAAAGTACGGGAACCGTTGGATTTGTGTGATCCAACGACAGAGATAATATCTAATGACATGTCAAAATTAAAAGAGAAAATAGGGATGATTGTGGACCATCGATGGTTTGAATCAACGACTTAGATCGTTCGTATTTGTTTTGTGAGTGGGATTAGAGAGTGACGTGGTGTGCTCTGATTGGTTTAAAGAAAGTGGCCATGAATTCCAAGATGGAAAGAGAGGGGTGTCTGGGCTGGATGCTTTTCCGGATTGGGCTTGGTATTGGCCAAAAATTAGTTTAAAAGATGGCTATCTTGTATTTAATTGGAGACTTGCAATTGTAGTCTTTTGGTCTTTTAACCTTTTTAAAATTAATTTAAATAAATTTAATTATTTTCAATAAAATGTAATAAAAGTATAATTACCAAACATACTCTAATTATTATAGTTAATAGGAGACAGAATCATTCAACTTATCATGTTGTAATAGCTAATTCATTAGATTTTAGCTTTTCTATCTTTTTAATAGCTAGTAGCTTCATGCAACTTCTATTTTGGTTTGGACATCTTGTAAGCTTTGGACCCATTTTGGGATTTTATTTATATATTAGCCACTAGGCAAGTGCTGCCGAGTGGTATAGTTTCTTAAAAAAAATTATTATAGTTAATAATTTATGAAATACTTTGTCTTCTAAATTATAACAATAATTTGAACATAATAATCTAATTAATCAGCATTTGAGAAATAATTCATTAAATTAATTATAAAGCCTAGATGGTGTATTTTATAAATTGTGTTAATGATATAAATTGTAGTAAGTGTATTTATAATTACATAATGTTAGTACTAGGTTATTAATTTCAAAACTAATACTTAATCAATTTTGTAAAATATATATTTGTTGATAGAAAACACTTTCAAAATGTTCATTGTAGATTATTAAGTATAAATAAATTAATTTTAAAAGGGAGGGTCAAAAGTGGCCGTCAACAACGAGTCATGAGCAAGTTTAGTAGAGTCTTGCAGATCGGTACAAAGATGTCTATACTTATCTTCGAGAGGCTATAGGACTATTAGGAGAACTTCCCCTTCTTGATTCATTGTCGTGCAATTTGATTTGGTTGAAACTTATGTTTTCAGTTCCTTCTTACTCATTCGAACACGATGTGGAGCACCTGATATCAATTGGGCATCGAGGAGTTGTGGTGGTGCTACATGTGTGGTGTGGGATGTTTTTCCCCCGCATTATAACTGCATATTACCTTTATTGCCTCGTGGAAGGGTGTTCAATCATTTCAGCCGGTGTTGGTGTTGCCCATGATTTCAGGGCTATAAAAAGTACATTGTGATGGTTCTCGCGTTCTTACCGTGCAATATTTGTTTGAACGGTAGGGTGTTTACTCATGTATTGCGGTAGTGAATGATTGAGGAAAAGGATTATTCGGTTCGTGATTGGAATATTTGGTATTTAATTCTAGCACATAAGAGGCAATTGGACTATAGATGTTTAGGCTTTGGTTGGCGGAGTAGCGAGATCTGATATTTTCGAACTTGGTTGAATCCTTGTTTGTGTTGTGGTGTCGTACTCCTTATTTGAGTGAACTAGGGATCGTCAGTATGGTGGTCCTCATTTGTCGGCCTTTGGGAGCATGGTGTTGCGAAGTGGTACCTAAGAAGCGGTTATAGGAGATGACGGTGTGTTGCAACTTCAGGGTCGAATCGGCATTTCCAGTGTTGATGGTTCGTGGGAGATGATCCTTGAGGGGTCTTAGAGTTGATGGCGTTCTATTTTGTTCAAACTCTACGAAGATGAATCGTGATTTGAGGCAGTATTATTGGTGACAGAGATCTTGTTGGATGCGTCTGGCGATGGTTGAATTGTTAGTAGATCAAGTATGAGCACTAGAGATCAAGTAGTTTTCTTCGAGAGATGGATAAACTGGAGTATGAGTGAAGACGTATAATAGGGGTTTTATGGTAGGATAGCCACATGCTTTGAGAAAGCTTAGTACGGTTTGGGTCATGTGGACAAATGACTAGGTCTGTGTATTTCGTTTGAGATACGGCTTCTATGCTTGGAAAGTTCGAATGTGACGAAAGAGGTTGTTTAGAGTGCAGAGGGAATGTGGATGTTTGATTATTGTCTTAGGATGCGATATGGTCTCGAGCTTTGAGTGTGTTGTTGGACCTCCAGTTGATGTTTATGGGATGAACATATTCTTATGTCTGGCAGATGAGTGAAGACTCATGAGAGTTAACCGATGTCATAATCATTATAGCCATGGAAATGTTGTCGAAGGATGTCGATATGGGGGTTACACAGGTGGTCTATCTCATGTGAGAAGGTTAAGGGCGTATGATTTCTTATTAAGTCCCTATGAAAAGTTTTACCTTCTATCCAACGGGAAGCATATACTACGATGTGGACTTGGATCACTTGAAGAAGATAGTGTGACTGTCAGGAGGTTGAGTGTGTGTTTGGAGCTGATACTTCGGGATACGTTATGATTAGTGCAATAAGAGCTTGTGAGAAATTTGGTCGAGTAACAGTTTGATATCATGGTAACTAGGAGGAGAAGTCATTGTGGGTCCTTGGATTTTGCGATTGTAGCTTAAAGACAAATGGGGGAGCCTACCATCAATGATTGGGTCATATGGTTATGTATGTTTGTATTTTCTGGTTATCGGTATGTTGGTAGATTAGTTATGACTGAGGAAGAGAACATCGAGGGTAATTTGAGCAAGGAATTTGATAGATATGTTTTACATTTTACCTTATTGATATGTGAAGGTTGTGGAATGACTCAGATTAGATATTTCTTTGTGAATGTGATGTGAAAGGGAAAATGATTCATTTGGTTGCTTCTTTGGAGTATTCGTGTGCTAACAGATCACTAGTTGTTTGGTTTTATATATTCGGGACTAGCTTAGAGTAGGCGACTCTCAACAATGGTTCTAGTGGGTCAAAGATTTAAAGCATGGTGCCTAAGAAGTTTTGGGTTCATTGCATGGCTAAGGATTGAGTGTTGCAGCGGGTTGTAAAAAAAGACTTGGAGTATTTCTATATTGTCACTAGGTCTGCAGTTCAGTGTTAGAGAGATAGGAGAAACAACTTTGAATTCGCAGAAGGTCTCCTTGGAACGGGTGTAGTAGGGGAGGTACTATTGAGTGCATGAGTGAGTATAAAATAGCTTATGAGTATTGACACGATGTGGTCTTGTGATTTGGGGCTGCTCGGGATGAGTGTCGATTGTGTGCTAGAAAAGAGAGGTATTAATTTTGAAGGTAAGTCAAGAGAAAACTGAGGAGTTAAGTCAGTTTAGTAGTGGTTTGGATCGTCATGGTAAAGGAAATGATCGGTTCCTTCGGTGTGATAAGGCTATAGGGGTGTTTCGTGGCTATACTCGCAGGCTTGGCAGTCTCCATAATTTGGTTGATTTGGAGGGATTCAATTCTGATGGTTTGGTTATGTCCAAATAAGTCCCAAAAGAGTTAAGGCGGTTTAGGCCACGACTTGAGGTTTGTATCTACTTCAGTTATGGGAATTCGGTTGTGGGAGTATCTCCCATGGGATGGTTGTGTAGGTGTGACATGCTAGTCAATTAAGTGAGAGAGACATAGATCATACATGGAAATTCTGGTACTGTCGCATATTGGAGAGTTTATGTTTGAGAGACACACTATTCCTTTGGTTGCGAACTATTGAAGTGGGTTCAAGGTTTGAAGGTGGAATGTATGTGACATGTTTACGGTCATTTTGGATGTTGAAAGGATATATACCTATTTAGAGGTGTTCACAGACGAGTCTTTTGGCGTGGTGGACGTTCTTCCTATCGACATCTATTTTATGTGTTACTCTTTTATGCTACGTGGGTGTGAGGATGCTTGATTATTCACATGCGTGTTGTGGTATCGTGTAGTCTTGTGGTGTTATATGAGCGAGATGGATCTAGAGATGTTGATTTATTTATTGCACCTTAGTCGTGCTTGGCCCTTTGTAGCGCATGATGCTATCCGTCGCCCCAAGGTTATGTTTATTTACTTGGCGTGCTTGTGGTTGTTATACGTGTTTCTAGTGAGTATGAGCATTTTGGCTCGATGGGTATTCCCTTGCTGATTGTTATGTGTAGATCGGGTGGCACGCCGCCACTGGTATGATGTTTGGATCGGGTTGTGCACCGCAATGGTATTATGTGTGGATTGGGTTGCGCGTCGCGACGGTGAAATGCTGGGGTACGATTTCTTACACTTATTTTGTGTGATTTGCTTCTCATCTGTGGGATAAGTTCATAGCATTTGTTTGGTTGTTTTATTCGTTACCCGGGATGGATAGTTTTATACTCGGGTTTGCTTCTTATTGGTCATATTCGACTTGTGTTATGTTGGCTCATTGATGATGTCATATGAGATTTTAGATGGTGTTTGATGTGGCTCATTGCCCAAGCAGCTGGTACAAGGTGAGACGAGGTTGTTGGACCTGGAATCATTGCAAACAGATTTACATAAATGTATTCCTGGAGGGAGAATGCCGCTAATCAGTTCAGAATGCAGCAATAATTTTAGTCGAATGGAAGAACCCCATGATTTATTGATTTGAGGGGTGGTTATAAGAGTCTGCACCTCTCTTTCATCGTTGCAGTATTGCTAGGTTTGGAACAGTATGTGTCATGAAGTATATTACCAGTAATGGGTTCGGATATTGCAGCTAGTGTGATTGAAAGATAATACTACATGCATATGAATTATGTGGTGTATTGTGTGGTTACAACATGGGTGTATGATTATGTTTTGGTACAACTTGTTGATATTGATACATTGTACGTATGCTAGAATCAGACCTTATAGGAAATTTTAGATGTTGGAATTTGGTTCTAACGCTTATGGGCTAAGGTCTCAGGAAGGATCTTCAGTAGAGGTTGAGCTAATGCGTTCATATGGATTGAGGTGGAATGGGTATGTGCACGAGGGGTTATACAGTGATTCGGCAACTTAGGGATGACTCTTGGAACATTCGAGGACGAAGTATGTTTAAGTGAGGGAGAATGTAACAACCCGATCGATCGTTTCGAGCTCTAGCATGTCGTTCGGCGGTATGAGACCTTGAGTAGCTTCACTATATGTATTATGACTTGCACGTGTAGTCGGGTTTGATTTTCGGGAAGTTCAGAGTTGATTTGGAAGGATAATTCTCAATTCAAAAGCTTTAAGTTGGAAGAATTGACCAAGATTTGACTTTGAACAAACGACCTCAGAATCAGTATTTGAAGGTTCCTAAAGGTTCGTAGGGCATATATTTAGGTTAGGTATCGGGTGGTCCGGAGGCGATTCAACGCTTATTATCGAAAGTATGCATTTTGAAGGTTCTTGAATTTGCTAAGTTTGACTTGGAGTGTACTTTGGTGTTATCGGACTCCGGGCGGTGTTCCGGGACCTTGGATAAGTTAATGTAGTCGATAGGAACTTGTGTGTGAAGTTTGGACGTGATCCGGAATGTTTAAGTGCGACTTGGATGCATTGAGAGAAGTTTGAAGGTTTGATAGTTAAAAGAAAGATTTTGATCATCGATTCGTGATTTTGATGTTATCCGTGGCGTTTTGAGCCTTTGGATAAGTTTGGATAAGGTATGGGGGCTTGTTGGTAGGATTGGACGGGGTCTGTCACGACCCAAAATCCAACTAGTCGTGATGGCACCTAACCCAACCCGCTAGGTAAGCCAACTTTCAACTATCCAATTCCAATAACAATTATTAAAGCAATTTAAGTGAATAAAGATCTAAATCTTATACATTCCCCAAGAACTAGTAGTACAAATCATGAGCTTCTAAGAATAGAGTTTACAAAGCGAAAATGAAATAAATACATAATCTTTTTGAATAGTACATAAATAGAGCTTTTATAAATCTAAGGCTACCATGAACAAGAGGCAACTACAACAGGAACACAGGTACATCTTCAAATCCGGTAACCATCAAGCACAGCAACAGCAATAGCCAATACTGCATGCAATGTGCAGAAGTGTAGTATCAGTACAACCGACCCCATGTACTGAGTAAGTAACAAACCTAGCCTTAGGTTGAAAGTAGTGACGAGCTTCCACCAAGGTCGGGTCCAAAATCAATAGTCCACAATAGTCCATAACAACGTAAAGCAAATAAGACAAGAAGTAACTCAGAAATAAAATGCTCACCTAAATCCTGATTTCAAAAATAATAGTTCTTCCTTTTAAGTACATCAATGAAAACCCAAATCGTTTGCCGAAGTTTCCAAAACTATGGATAAGTTTGAAGACAATAACGTTTTCCCCTTGTCCTCCCTCAGTCATCAATCTCTCCAGTCTCTCTCTCATGGGCTCACAATGTCATGAGAATAGCCCAAAAATGATGATATGATGTATCAATGAATAACAACAGAGACTAAGATATGATATGTAATGAAATGAATATGACTAAGTATGAATTTTCAATTTAAAATAAATAATTCACAACAATATGACCTCTGTGGGTCCCAAAATACTGGCACATAACCTCAACATAATATTTAATATGCTTTTCAGCTCAATTTCTTTAACACATAAAACCATATGGAGAATCCGAGATTATTTAACTACAAAATTCCACAGAAACAATTATGTCATAATTTCTATAGTGCACGCCCACACACCCGTCACCTTGCATGTGCGTCACCTCCCAACAATTCATATAATACATATATTCAGGGTTCATACCCTCAGCTCCAAGATTAGAAGAGTTACTTACCTTGAACAAGCTAAATCCAATGCCGAGCAAGCTAAACAATGCTCCAAAAATCCCATTCTGCGCGTATCCACTTCCAAACGGCTAGAATTTAGTCACAATTAATTTGATTCAGCCCACGAAAATTATAGGAATTTATACTATATCAAAATATTAATATTTTCCACAAAATCCGAAATTACACCCCAAAAATCACCCATGGGGCCTATGTCTCGGAATATGACAAAACTCACAAAATACGACAACCCATCCAATTACAAGTTCAACCATACTAATTTCACTCAAATCCGACTCCAAATCAGTATTCAAACTTGAAAAATTCTTTTTGTGACATTATAGAAATTTCCTTCTATTTATCTTGAAGATTTGAAAATCTTACACCAAAAATGAAGATTAATGCATGAAATATAATCACAAGGGAGTCAAGAACACTTAACCCAAGTTGTGTGAAAAAAACCCTCTCCAAAATCGCCCAAACCGAGCTCCAAAATATCCAAAATGAGAAAAATCTCGGAACACTCATTTTAAACACTACTCAGGCATTTCTGCACCTGCGGTGCCTGGGCTCGCACCTGTGCATCCGCATTTGCGGAACAAATTGCGCACCTGCGGACAAAGCCAACCTTCCAAAACCTCGCATCTGCGACACCCTTCTCGTACCTGCGGGCTCGCGGATGCGCATTACCCTTCGCACATGCCGCCTCGCGGATGCGGGAAATTTGTCGCACCTGCGAGCACTGCCCAACCCCACTTTTGGCCACTTCTACGGCTGATTTCGCGCAAGTGCGGCTTCGTACCTGCGATCAAAATATTCGCAGGTGCGATCACACCAGTAGGCAACAGTTCCATCATTTCCTTAAGTCCGAATTTGATCCGTTAACCATCCAAAACTCACCCGAGTCCCCTGGGACCTCAACCGATTATACCAACAAATCCCATTACATAATACGGGCCTACTTGAGGCCTCAAATTACACCTAATAACATCGAAACAACGAATTACAACTCAATTCAAGAATCAACGAACTTTGAACTTTCAAATTCTATATCTTGTGCCGCAACACATCAAATCAATCCGGAATGACTTCAAATTTTTCACACAAGTCACATTTCACATTTCGGACCTATTCCAATTTCCAGAATCAGATTCTGACCCCGATATCTAAAAGTCAACCCCTCAGTCAAACTTTTCAAAAATTCAACTTTCGGCATTTCAAGCTTAATTCTACTACAGACCTCCAAATAATTTTCCGGATACGCTCCTAAGTCCAAAATCACCATACAGAGCTATTGGAATCATCAAAACTCCATTCCGGGGTCGTTTAGACATAACTTGACATCCGGTCACTATTTTAACTTAAGCTTCAAACCATGGAACTAAGTGTTCCAATTCATTCCAAAGCCTCACCGGACCCGAACCATTTGCCCCGACAATTCACACAACAATTGTAAAGTACAATTTGAGCAGTAAATGGGGAAACAGGGTTGTGATACTCAAAATGACCGGTCGGGTCATTACATTCTCCCCCACCTAAACATACGTTCGTCCTCGAACCTTTCCACGCACATACTCGGGGGTGATCTCACGTCATCCTATTCCATATAGGCCTGACAACACAATACACCTGAAAATCGTTAATTTAAGCTTAGCCCAAAAACCTTGGTAGAATTTCTTCTCAAGATATTGTATAAGTCTGAACAAGCTATATCCAGTCATAACCAAAATCCCAAATATAATCACATAACATACTACTCAACTCGCATACTCGTAGCACCATTTCTGATCACATTAACTACTCAAAACCAACCAAGTACTAGTATCAAACCCCGCATTCAATAGAACCTCACTCCGAAACCTTTGTACACTGCCAATGATGAAAGAAAAAATCAAAAACTCATAACCACTCATCAGATCAACTAACCATGGAGTTCTCTCGCCCTAACCAGAACCATAATCGCTTTCTAAGCCAACTTTCAATATTATCATTCCAAACATACCGTAATCAAACCTAATAGTACCCATTCTAGGTCCAAGGACCCTATATTACTAAACACAACTATTCCACAAACATGCCGCACCAATATAACTCAGAGCCACAACTCGTGCCATCCATGCACCAATATGCCACAATTCAAATGTACTCAGTCATGGAAATGACTCAAATGAGAGAACTGTCCCGCCAGATTAACAAGTACCGCCATAACAAAATGTTGAAAATCCATCACACACTGTAGAAACATCACACGATTCTAACACAAGGTTCATACCTTATCATAACTCTGTTGCAATGTGTAACCCCATCCAAACGCTGGTCCATATTATATACCTCGAGCCACCCTGCTCAAAATCAATAACCACAGAGAAGCAAATGACATAATGCCTTACAGGACCTGAAAGAATATCACCATTACGCAATCAATCATGCAATACCCAAATACTCATCTCGTTCAAATTCTGCCATAAGGACCCCAATAGAACCGCATCATGTGTGCACACAACCAATGAATCACAACTCCTCATATCATACATGAGTAACTCATAGATCATTTCAGAACACGAATAAGCTCAACATCAACTGAATGGCACATCCTTCAACAATAGCAGTATGGAGCCAACCATTCCGGCTCGATGTAGAATATACATCGTAATTGGGCCTACCAATGGAACCCCAAATCAACTCTGGTCACCCACAAATAGACAAACAACCCTCCGAAAGTCCACAATGACTGAAGCATAATACATACTAACATCTAGCTAGCTTCGGCCACGACTTCACAGTCCACCTGCTATGAAACAATCTGCTCCTGACAACTCCCAGTCTCCAAATCCCTAGAACACGTGAATCCCAAATCCGATCTCAACTCCACCGCCTGAATATCTGACACATCCCTTATACACGATCATCCCACGAGGAATGCTTCTATCATTCTTCCGTGCCACATAGCAAAATTTGAACAGCAGCAGTCGATCGAACAAGAGAGTGCCGCAATACCAATGAAGTATCCATAAATCAAAACACATTGCCCCTTCTGAAATGTATACCCTCATCAAGCCATACCAGATAGTAATATCATTTACCTAGTCCTCTAAAACTGTCCATGCTGTCTAAGAACTCATGACTTCCCCTTCAAAACTGAACCGTGACCTTGCACATGCCAATCTCGATCCCACACAACACACCGCATATACCATTCCATCCTATTGAAAAATATGAGAACTTCATAATCCACTCTGAGTCACAGGAAACTACATACTCAATTATCCAATAACTTTCCATTTGAATTCATCCGGAGAAAATCACTATACATCACATGCTCCTCACGCCAATAGGAAATATACACCTCCAACTGTGGTAGAAACCATCAAGAGTACTTTGGAATCCATTTGCACATAATTAAGCCATCAAAGTTGAATCTCTCTAGCTCAACCAAGCCACACAGGTCGCCAAATCTAAGAGTATTGCCACAAAGCACCTATAGAAAATCCCCACATTATAAGTACCCAGAGAACCTATCATATCCATTACCATACTGATCCAACCTACTACCAAGCTGTCCAATTTCTCCGAGTCTCTTCCGAATTCTTCTTCAGATTGATACTTCTCCTTGCTAAGACACCACGATCTTTAGCCACAACTCACCCCACAAATCTTAGCATATAATCACAACGCCCTTCAGCCCTTAAGCAACTATGTTCTTCTTAAGCACCTCCATAAATACCACAACTGTAACACTCACTCTAAAAATATCTTATGTGAATTTAGAATTGTTCTTCTTACCCTCCTTATACTGAAACATAGAATCCCTAGTCATATAGAATTTCTACAAGTCCAGTCGCCATTCAATGAAAATCTTAGATTTTATCCATACACAAGTCCGGAGAAATTCTCAATTGCTATATATAAACATCGAACCTATTAGAACTTCCTCGAGAGTCTCCCCCTATGTTCAAATCCAAATTACACTGCCCAAATGGGCCAAGAGACACGTGCCCCAGTAGCACAACTCTCAAAGAAGTAACTGTATATTTTTTAATACCACCTATCAATTTCATACTCTGTGCGCACTACATCATTTACAATTAACAACTCACCCATCCCACGATTTCCATATACTCATACATGCAATATAATCCGTAACCAGGAATTCCCTTATTCGAGTCATCCTCGATCTCAACTTCTGCAAGTCATAACTAACCCACAAGTATGCCTCAGCCCAAAACTAAACCCTTACATATAACCATGAAATTGAGTTATCAATAATAGACAATACCCATACTTTATTACTGTCATAATACTGTAGTCGGTCCAACAAAAATTCTTTTCAAGCTCATGCAACACCAACCGTAAAATACCTCAATCGTCCGCTAAGTTGACATTCGTTCTCTTAACACTCAAGTCAACTTTCTCAACCAGATTCAAATTCATATCTCAACACATACGCCCCAATGGTAGAAAAGAAACCCCCCTCACATTACAAAGAACACACCTACGTAGATTACTCTCTAGGAGATAACCCACCTCCCTCGCCTCAAATTGGCATCTTGTTATATCTTTTCGCAGTCACAATTACTATGCAATCACTTAGTCTATCTGAGTCCAAACTCATTAACCAGACATGAGAATTTAATTTGTCCCAAAATTTAACATTGTAAAAGATCCTTCAAATTATTCATACTCGAGATTGCACGTCACATCAAAACAAAAATCAAGCACCCAATGGCCTTTCCTTTACACTTCACGGAAATACTTCTCGTCGCATTCAAATCGTCTTAACACATCCTACAATTGCATCGTACTCATCACAAGGCCAGTCCACTGCTCATCGATCCACAAATTCCAATTGTAGGGATATTACTGGACATATGAGTCCAAATGTACAAGTTATAACTGAAGCTACCGAGCTTAAGCTACGGTCTAAACCTGGCCTCAATTCTTCCAGACTGGCCCATCACCAAAACATGGAATACACATATCAAACATCGTTTATGGAATCACAAGCCGGCGATACATAGCTGATACCGAGCGCTCATGTGCGCATACGAATACGTGGAAGGAATTCAATGAGTCATATTTCAAGCTGAATCAATTCCGCACGATAAGGAAAGAAAGATGGGAAGTATATATCCTAAATGCCCTGTAGCCTCTCGAAGATAAGTATGGACGTCATCATACTGATCTGCAAGACTCTACTAGACACTTGCTCATGACTTGTAGAACCTATGAACCTAGAGCTCTGATACCATTCTATCAAAATCCAAAATCCAACTAGTCGTGATGGCACCTAACCCAACCCGCTAGGTAAGCCAACTTTCAACTATCCAATTCCAATAGCAATTATTAAAGCAATTTAAGTGAATAAAGATCTTAATCTTATACATTCTCCACGAACTGGTAGTACAAATCATGAGCTTCTAAAAATAGAGTTTACAAAGAGGAAATGAAATAAATACATAGTCTGTTTGAATAGTACATAAACAGAGCTTTTATAAGTCTAAGGCTACTATGAACAAGAGGCAGCTACATGTCACGACCCGAAATTTCCCACCGACGGGACCGTGATGGCGCCTAACATTTCACTTGCCAGGCAAGCCAACGTTAGAGAATCATTAAACCAATTCCTTATTTTCATTCATTAAGTAACAATAATTAACTAAAATGAAATATAATAAGTACGAAATATCATAAAAACAATATTAATTACTACCACCCGGATCTGCAGTCACAATTCACTAGCATTCTAGAATTTACTACAAGTAATAGTCTGAAAGAAATATAACTGTCTGAATAAAAGAAACAGTAGAACAAAAATGATAAACGGGGACTTCAAGATCTGTGGATGCCGACAGATCTACCTTGAGTCTCTGGACAACGGATCAATAGCAAAATCTCGATCAACTAGAGCCAGTATCAAAATCTGCACAGAAAGTACAGAGTTCAGCATCAGTACAACCGACCCCATGTACTGGTAAGTGTCAAGCCTAACCTCGATGAAGTAGTGAAGAGGCTAAGACAAGGCACCTACAATCAACCTGTACAATTTAATAGTGTATACGCAAATAACAGAAATGGATAACTAAACAGGAAATGTCGGGAGGGGAAAACATACTGAGGGGAATACAAGATAAAGAACTATAACAGAATGATCACCGGAGCAGTCAATATACCATGAATCAACAGGAATAGTGAATACAGTAAGGAAAAATGCACGGCATCACCCTTCGTGCTTTTACTCTCAATCTCACCATAAAATTAATAGAAACGGAACGGCATCACCCTTCGTGATTTTACTCTCACCCCTCGTGCATTAACACTCAGAATATGGCACGACATCACCCTTCGTGCATTAACACTCACAATATAGCACGTCATCACCCTTCGTGCATTAATACTCACAATATGGCACGGCATCACCCTTCGTGCATTAACACTCACAATATGGCACGACATCACCCTTCGTGCATTAACACTCTCCCTTACCATAATGCAATGCATAAATAACAACAGGGAGATAGAATAACAAGTACAAACCGTACTTCAACATTTGATTCCATAATATCAATCTCAACTTGAAATAAAAACTCAATTATCACCAGAAAATCCTTAAACAAAATAAGAACGATAATTTGGATAACACTAGTATAACACGTAGTAATTTGGCATAGGAATGAGACAATGTCAAAAAAACAGAGAAACATGGAAAAACAGGTAAATTGGCGGCGCATAGGTACTCGTCATCTCATATATACGCCGCTCACATGAATTTCACTTAGCAATTAATCTAACGTTCCTAATTCCCTCAAGTCAGGGTTAGACACAACACTTACCTCGCTCCGAAGGCCACTTAATCCTCAATCACAGCCTTTCCTTTGGAATTCACCTCCAAACCATTCAAATCTATTCAAAGATGACTCAATAATATCAAATATTGCTAAAGGAATCAATTATATTGAATAAATTAAATTTACCAAATTTTCCTCCAAAAAGTAGAAAAATCGACCCCGGGACCGCTTGGTCAAAACCCGAGGTTCGGACCAAAATCCTTTTACCCATTCACCCCCGAGCCCGAATATGTAATTAGTTTTGGAATCCGACCTTAAATTGAGGTCTAAATCCCCAAATGGTTTAGAATCACTTACCAACACTTTGGGGAAGCAAATGACTCCTGAAAATCGCTTCTACCCGTTTGGTTCTTGAAACATGTTGAAGAAATGGCTTAAACTCGTGTTTGATTCTGTTATATACACTGGGCGACAGTGTGCATCGCGTTCGCGAAGGGTACTGGCTTCCAAGCCTTCGCGTTCGCGAGATGTTGCTCGCGTTCGCGATGAAAGAATGACCAACACTCCCCCAGGTCCCCAAGTGCTTCGCGTTCGCGATGAGCAGGTCGCATTCGCGAAGGGTAAATCCCCGATCACTTCGCGTTCGTGACCAGGCCTTCGTGTTCGCGAAAAAGGATTCTCAGCCTCACCGGATTACTGTTCACGTTCGCGAGAGTACCTTCGCGAACGCGAAGAAGGACATGCCAGAACACAGATTCTGCAGAAAAACCAGATTTCCAAAGTCAAAAACATCCTGTGGCCTATCCGAAACTCACCCGAGCTCTCGGGTCTCTAAACCAAACATGCACACAAGTCTAAAAACTTCATATGAATTTGCTCGCTCGATCAAATCGCCAAAATAACACCTAGAACTCTATATTTAGCACCAATTCAAATGAAATTCTCAAGAACATTTTAAAATCCATAACTTCTCAACTGGACGTCCGAATCACGTCAAATCAACTCCGTTTCTCACCAAATTTCACAGACATGTCTTAAATATCGTAATGAACCTGTACCGGGCTCCAGGACCAAAAAAATGACCCGATACTAACAATGACAAATATCAATCAATTCTTAAAAACAAATAATTTCTAAACTTTTAAGTTTCATCAAAAATTCATAACTCAAGCTAGGGACCTCCAAATTCTATTCTGAGCATACGCCCAGGTCCCATAATTTGATACGGACCCACCAGAACCGTCAAAGCAGGGATCCAGGCCCGTTTACCAAAAATGTTGACCGAAGTCAACTAAAATTAACTTTTATGGCAAAAATTCTTATTTTCATTAGTTTGCAACATAAAAGCTTTCCAGAAACCTGCCCGGACTATGCACGCAAATCGAGGAGGGTAAAAATGAGAATATTAAGGCTTAAGAACGCCGATTCGAGTTCTAAAACATAAGATGACCTTTTGGGTCATCATATTCTCCACCTCTAAAACAACCTTTCGTCCTCGAACGGACATAGAAAAATACTTGGGTTGGTGAAAAGGTGGGGATATCTACTCCGCATATCGGACTCAAACTCCCAAGTAGCTGCTTCAATAGGCTGACCTCTCCACTGCACTCGAACTGACGGGTAACTCTTTGACCTCAACTGACGAACCTGCCGGTGTAGAATGGCCACCGGTTCCTCCTCGTAAGTCAACTCCCTATCCAACTGGACAGAGCTGAAATCTAACACGTGGGACGGTTCACCATGATATTTCTGGAGCATAGACACATGGAATACTGGATGAACTGAGGATAACCCTGGAGGCAACGCAAGTCGATAAACTACCTCCCCAACTCTCTCGAGGATCTCAAATGGCCCGATATACCTAGGGCTCAACTTGCCCTTCTTCCCAAATCTCATAACACCCTTCATGGGCGATATCCGAAGCAATCTTCTTTCTCCAACCATGAATGCAATGTCACGATATTTACGGTCAACATAACTCTTTTACCTGTACTGAGCTGTACGAAGTCAATCCTATACAATCTTGACCTTGTCCAAGGCCTCCTGAACTAAATCTGTACCCAATAACCGAGCCTCCCCCGGCTCGAACCACCCAACTTGCGACATACACCGTCTACCATATAATGCCTCATAGGGAGCCATCTGAATGCTCAACTGGTAGCTGTTATTGTAGGCAAACTTCGCTAATGACAAAATCTGATCCTAAGAACCTCCAAAGTCAATAACATATGCGCGGAACATATCCTCCAAGATCTGAATAGTACGCTCGGACTGCCCGCCTGTCTAAGGATGAAATGCTGTGCTCAACTCAACCCGCGTATCTAACTCACGCTGAACTGCCCTCCAAACTTATGAGGTAAACTACGTACCTCGATCAAAAATGATAGACACAGGCACACCATGAAGACAGACGATCTCACGAATATAAATATCTGCTAACCGCTCTGAGGAATAGGTAACTGCCACAGGAATGAAATGAGCTGACTTAGTCAGCCTATCCACAATGACCCAAACTGCATCGAACCTTCTCTGAGTCCGTGGGAGTCCAACAACAAAGTTCATAGTGATACGCTCCCACTTCCACTCGGGAATATCTAACCTCTGAAGTAAACCACCAGGTCTCTGATGCTCACACTTTACCTGCTAAGAATTTAGGCACCGAGCTACATAGGCAACTATGTCCTTCTTCATTCGCCTCCACCAATAATGCTGCCTCAAGTCTTGATACATCTTGGAGGCGCCCAGATAAATAGAATACCGGGAACTGTGGGACTCCTCAAGGATTAACTCACGAAGTCCATCCACATTAGGCACATAAATACGACCATGCATCCTCAAAACTCCGTCATCTCCAACAGTAACCTGCTTGGCATCACCGTGCCGCACTGTGTCTCTAAGGACAAGTAAATGAGGATCGTCATCTTGCTAATCTCTGATGCGCTCATATAAAGAAGAGCGAGCAACTGTACAAGCTCGAACACAGTTGGGCTCAGAAACATCTAACCTCACTAACTGGTTGGCCAAGGCCTGAACATCCAATGCAAGCGGTCTCTCACCAACTGGAATATATGCAAGGCTACCAATACTGACTGACTTTCTACTTAAAGCATCGGCCACCACATTGGCCTTCCCGGGATGATACAATATAGTGATATCATAGTCTTTCAATAGCTCCAGCCACCTCCTCTGCCTTAAATTGAGTTCCTTCTGCTTGAACAAATACTGCAAGCTCCGATGATCAGTGAATACCTCACATGGCACACCGTAAAGATAGTGCCTCCAAATCTTCAGCGCGTGAACAATGGCTGCCAGCTCTAGATCATGAACAGGGTAATTCTTCTCGTGAACCTTCAGCTGCAGTGACGCATATGCAATAACCTTGCCACCTTGCATCAATACTGCACCCAGACCAATACGAGATGCGTCACAATATATTGTATAAGATCCTGAACCTGTGGGTAGCACCAATACCGGTGCCGTAGTCAAAGCTATCTTGAGCTTCTGAAAGCTCGCTTCACACTCGTCTGACCACCTGAACGGGGCACCCTTCTGGGTCAATCTGGTCAACGGGGCTGCTATAGATGAAAATCCCTCCACAAATTGACGGTAATAGCCTTCCAAACCCAGGAAACTATGGATCTCTGTAGCTGATGTGGGTCTAGGACAGTTTTGGACTGCCTCAATCTTCTTAGGATCCACCTGAATACCCTATGCTGACACAATGTGACCCAAGAAAGAAACTGATCTCAACCAAAACTCGCATTTTGAGAACTTAGCATATAACTGGCTATCTTTCAGAGTCTGAAGAACGATCCGAAGATGCTGCTCATGCTCCTCTCAACTGTGGGAGTAGATCAAGATATCATCAATAAAAACAACCACAAAGGAATCCAAGTAGGGTTTGAACACCCGGTTCATCAAATCCATAAAGGCTGCTGGGGCATTTGTCAGCCCAAATGACATTACTAAAAACTCATAATGCCCATACCGAGTTCGAAAAGCTGTCTTAGGAACATCGGATGCCCTAATCCTCAACTGATGGTAGCCTGATCTCAAATCAATCTTTGAAAACATCTTGGTACCCTGAAGATGATCAAATAAATCATCAATCCTCGGCAATGGATATTTATTCTTGATGGTGACTTTGTTCAACTGCCGATAATCTATACACATCCTCATCAATCCATCTTTCTTCTTCACAAACAACACAAGTGCACCCCAGGGTGAGACACTAGGTCTAATGAAGCCCTTATCAAGCAAATCTTGCAACTGCTCCTTCAATCCTTTCAACTCTGGCGGGGCCATGCGATATGACGGAATGGAAATAGGCTGAGTGCCTGGAGCCAAGTCAATGCAAAAATCAATATCCCTGTCGACTGGCATCCCTGGAAGGTCTGTAGGAAACACCTCTAGAAACTCACGAACAACCGGAACCGAATCTATGTAAGGCACCTCCGCACTAGAATCGCAGACATAAGCCAAATAAGCTAGACACCCCTTCTCGACCATATGCCGAGCCTTTACGTAAGAGATAACCCTGCTGGTAAAATGGCCGAGATTACCTCTTCACTCTAATCGAGGCAACCCCTGCAAGGCTAAGGTCACCATCTTGGCGTGACAATCTAATATAGCATGATAAAGTGACAGCCAATCCATACCCAGTATGACATCAAAATCAACCATGTCGAGAAGTAGAAGATCTACACGAGTCTCAAGACTCCCAATGGTGACCACACACGAATGATAAACACGATCTACAACAATAGTATCTCCCACTGGAGTGGACACATATACATGAGCACTCAAGGAATCACGGGGCACAACCAAATAGGAAGCAAAATAGGATGACACATAGGAGTAAGTAGATCCCGGATCAAATAAAACTGAAGTATCTCTACTGCAAATTGAAATAGTACTTGTAATAATAACGTCAGATGAATTAGCCTCAGGCCTGGCTGGGAAAGCATAACACCGGGGATGGGCCCCACCACCCTAAACTACGTCTCTGGGACGGCCTCTAGCTAGCTGGTCTTCACCTCTAACGGCCTGACCTCCACCTCTAACTGTCTGGCCCCTACCTCTGGCTGCCTGACAACTGCCTCTGGCTGGCTGAGAAGGTGGTGCAGCAACTAGTGCCAGAACCATGGCACGAGAACTCTAATGCTGTGAGCTGCCCGTTGCCCGAGGGCAAAATCTGGCAATGTGCCTCGGATCACCATAAGTATAACATAACCTCGGCTGCTATGACTACTGACCCTGAAACTGACCCTGTCGACCTGAATAACCACCCTGATAACTTTTGAGTGGAGGTGCACAAATAGGAGCTGGTGGTGCACTGTAGGCTAGCTGGTCGGAATAATGCATTTGAGGGCCACGACCACCTGAGGCACCATGGGATGCCCGAAGCGCTGAATGAAATGGCTTGGGAGGATAGCCTCTACCAAAAGTACTCCTACCTCTAGATGAGGCACCACTGAACTCACCGGAATAATGAGGCCTCTTGTCAGACGCTTGACCTCCTGAGTAAGAACCATCTCGACTCGTCTGGCGACATTAGCAGCCGCCTGAAAAGAAATCTCACTCCCAGTCTCCTTAGCCATATGCAATATGACAGGCTGAGCAAGTCCATCAATAAACCTCCTCACCCTCTCTCTCTCGGTGGGAAGCATAAGAATGGCATGGCGGGCCAAATCCACAAAATGGGTCTCATACTAAGTAATCGTCATACCGCCCTGCTGGAGACGCTCAAATTGACGGTGACGCTCCTTCCTCAATGTGATAGGCAGAAACTTCTCTATGAAGAGCTGAGAGAACTAGTCCCAAGTAAGAGCAGGCAACCCAGCTGGTCTGGTCAACAAGTAATCTCTCCACCATTTCTGGGCGGATCCAGTCATTTGAAATGCAGCAAAATCAACCCCATTGGTCTCCACTATATCCATGTTCCATAGAACCTCGTGACAACTGTCAAGATACTCCTGGGGGTCCTATGAAGGGGCACCACTGAAGTGAATAGGAAAGAGCTTGGTAAACCTGTCCAATCTCCATAAAGCCTCAAAAGACATAGCTGGACCATCTCCGACCTGTGTCGCAATAACCGGCTGAACTAATCCGACTGGCTGAGCTGTTAGAGCCTGATACTTGGGAGCCATCTGCTCCGGAGCGGGAGTGGTAGGAGTCTGGGCTCCTCCTCCAGCCTGAGAGACTACTGGTGCCATGGGAAATGCGCCAGTCTGGGCCACACTCTCCATAAGGCCTACCAAACGGACCAAAGCATCCTGAAGTACTGGGGTAGCAATGAACCCCTC
>AWOL01S0000140.1:133233-163666 GCA_000715115.1 Nicotiana otophora | reverse complement strand
GAGCTATAAAAATTTTCGGAACTGGATTCCGACTCCGGTATCAAAAAGTCAACTCATCGGTCAAACTTCCAAACTTAAATTCTTATGTTTAGCCATTTCAAGCCTAATTTAACTACGGACTTCCAAATAAAATTTTGAACACGCTCCTAAGACCAAAATCACCATACAGAGCTCTTGCAATCATCAAAATTCTATTCCGGGGTCGTTTTCATATAATTAGACATCCGGTCACTATTCGAACTTAAACATTTTAATTCTTTTGTGAAATTCCATATCTCGGGTTAGGGACCTCGGAATTTAATTTCGGGCATACGCCCAAGTCCCAAATCATGATACGGACCTACCGGAACTGTCAAAACACTGATCCGAGTTCGTTTGCTCAAAATATTGACCAAAGTCAACTCAATTAAGTTTTAAAGCTCTAATCCATATTTTAATCCATTTTTCACATATAAACTTTCCATGAAATTTTACAGATTGCGCACGCAAGTCGATGAATGATAAATAGTACTTTTCGAGGTTTTAGAACACATAATTAATTATTAAATTTAAAGATGACATTTTGGGTCATCACACGATCAAATCACAAAAAATAACACCTAAAACTATGGATTTAGCACCAAAACTCATGAATTCCTCAAGAACATTTCAAAACTACTATCTTCTCAACTGGACGTTCGAATCACGTCAAATCAACTCCGATTTCTACCAAATTTCACAGACATGACTTATATATTATATTAAACCTGTACCGGGCTCCAGAACCAAAATACGAACCCGATACCAACGAGATCAAACATTAATCAATTTCTTTAAAATAATTAATTTTCAAACTTTTAATTTTTATCAAAAATTCATAACTTGAGCTAGGGACCTCCAAATTCGATTTCGGGCATACGCCCAGGTCCCATAATTTGATACGGACCCACCGGAACCGTCCAAACATGAATCCGGGCTCGTTTACCAAAAATATTGACAGAAGTTAATTAAAATCAACTTTTATGGCATAAATTCTTATTTTCATCAATTTTCAACATAAAAGCTTTTCGGACACCTGCCCAGACTGCGAACGCAAATGGAGGAGAGTAAAAATGAGATTTTTAAGACTTAAAAGCGCAAATTCGAGTTCTAAAATAAAAGATGACCTTTTGGGTCATCACACTTCAAAACACCATTTGAGCACTCTTTATTCTTTGTCCAATTTCTGACTTCTTACCAACTCGAGAACAATTGTGAAGTTGAATGAAGAATGAATTTATATATCTGTGCACAGAAATTGCTGGCCGGTGGACAAAATATAAACTTTTTTTCTTTCAAGAATGAAGAACGTGAGATCAAAACTTACATTGTTCAAATGGTGCCTTGCAGCAGAGCCAAGGAGATTGACACATTCCAAAACAAGGAACAAGCCAACAACATTAATTATGAGAGTTTTCAGAACATGCACTAATGCCACGACAAACAAGCAACTACTATTTTCGTAGGATTTAGAGCGAGAATTCTGAAAAATTGAGAGATTATAAAATATTTTTGAAGAAAAGTGGAAGAGTACGTTAATGGAGGGAGATAGTACAGAATCGTGGGGGGTATGGAGAGAGAAACGAAGGGGGGAGGGGGGGTTATGTACGTTAGAGAGATTATGGGACATTGATTCTCATTAAATTCCTAAAAAGTATATAATTGATAAATTGTATATGCATATGTAATTAAATTGAAACTTGAGTAGGGAGGATAATAAAGTCTCAAATAGTGTATAAGAATGTAAAAATCCTATATAAATTAGATTCACTTTCTTTTTACTTAAGCCTTCAATAAGGATGCACCTTCGAGATTGACCAAAAAGCACAATTGAACGGTTAGGTTTTAATAATGGGTAAATTTCACAGAGGGTTATATAACTATGACTTTATTTTATCAAAGTCATATAATTATATTTTCTCACACAAAAATTATATAACTATGAATTTTTTCCCCAAAGTCATATAATTATGGTTTCTCACACAAAAATCATAAAACTTATACCTACTCACACAAAAATTATAGTGATATATATATATATATATATATAATATGTATGTTATATGTATATAATACACACATATATAGAAAAATATTTTATCGGCTAAAAATATACTCATATTTTTCCTATTTTAATTGGATTAATTATTAATTAGACTGAAAATAAAAAATAAAAAAACGTAAATTAAGAAAATAGTACCGGAAAAATTTGTTGTCCGGCTAAAAATAGTGAAAGTTTTATGATTATTTTGTGAGAAAATAAAGTTATTTGACTTTTGTGAAAAAAAATCACAATTATATGATTTTTGTGTGAGAAAACAAAGTTATATGACTTTGATAAAAAAAAGTCATAGTTATATTATATGACCATTTGTGAAATTTACCCTTTTAATAATACTTCTAAGTATTCTTCTTTCTTTATTTTTAAAATTTTATTCTTTACCTGTTTTTAATCTTTTAGTTGTCCAAATATAGTTTCTTTGTTTCATTTCATTTACGGTTGTGATCATTAGTAATAGCATTGCCAGAAAAAACAAAGGTGATAGCATTCTGCTTCTAAAATAATAGACTAATTGATGATTTATTTTGTTTTAGGCAATTTGGATATTTTCAAGTTTTATTTATCTCTCCGACGGATTGTTGAGGCATGCTAGGTAATCATACGAAAAATAAATGCTATTTGTGTCCTTTGATTTATATACTTTGCTCTTTAATCTATCTATATACTATATTAAAAACACGAAAACCCTTAGCGAAATGCCGTTAGTCTTTTTTACCCTTTTAAAATAAAGTTCACATTAGATAAAATAGTCATTTGACATGAAATCAACTAAAATTTTGGTTATTAAATATTTTCTTATTTGAATCATTTAAAATGTTCTAATATATTTAGAACTTTTGAAGTTTACTATAAACATACAACTTTGACTTTTTCTACACCTTTTTACCCAAAAAAACGTATCTTAGCTAAACCAATAGTTAGGAATTTGTATTTAATTTTAATTCCTTCAAAATTGCATATGAAGGAATAGGTATCTGTTATTGTTATGAAAAATATTTCTTGAAAACTTTGCTACTTATCAAGCAGTAAAAGGAAAAAGAGCCTTTGAAAACTTTCTCTTCCTTTATGATAACCAAAAGATAGCAAAACAACATTCTATTGTTAATTTGATCCTTTGAAATATGTTCATTAACCCTATTTCTTTTATGTCAAAGTATCAAATAATATTTTTACGAAAAACAAAAAGTATCCTAAATGTAAATAAAATATACTATATCTTTTCAAGAAGGGACAAAATTATTCTTAAAGTGTTTAGCAATTTCTAATTTAAATTAAACAAAAGACATATATTCAGCATAATTATAATTTTATCTAATATGACATGTACTTACGAAAAGTAAAAAAAGTCCATCTACAAGTTAAAAGAAAAAATAAAACATTCTTAAATTTATAACGTAAATAAAAGAAAAGTAAAAAAATTGCATTCCTAAAATTCATACATAAATAAATGAGAAAAATATGTTTTCAACTAGGAATTAGATTTTTTTCAATTCCTAAAATCAAAGCTAAGTAAAGAGAAAAATATCTTTTCAACAAATAATCAAATTGTAACTAAAGAGAAAAATACTTTATTAAAAAAGAAATTCTAATTACTTTTGTTATGGGTTAACCTTTTTTATTTATGTTTTGAATTTCAGAGATGTTATATTTTTAATTTGAATACAATCGAATTTCTTCTTAAAAGGTGTCAAATTCATTCTAATTTGATGTAAGAAACGAACCATCCTTACCTTTCTATAAAATTATGGCCCTTAGCGAAATGTTATTCGTCTTTTTCATCCTTTAAAACAGATTTCATACTAGATAAAACAGTCTTTTAATTATTTTCTAATATTTCGAAGTTCAAAATGAAATAATTTTTTTATGTAAAAATTTCTTATTTAAGCTATATAGAATATCCTAATATTTAAGACTTTAAATTCAATTAAAATTTACCTTACTTCAATTAAAATTCAATTACAATTTACGTTACTTCAATTCTTTCCTTAAACCAACATTTATATGTGTAATGACCCAAACAGTCATTTTAACTTTTAGAAACTCATTCCCTAAAATAAAACTCCCCGAACAAACTTTTATTAATTTATGACTTACAGGGATGGTTGGTTCGGGATTTGGAAGCGTTGGGTTGAAATCGGAACACTTGGTTCCTTAAGTTAGCCTTAAAAGGCCAATTTTGACTTCGGTCAACATTTTGGGAAAACGACCTCGGAATCGGGATTTGACGGTTCCAATAAGTTTGTATGATGATTTTGGACTTGGGCGTATGTCCGTAACGGGCTTTGGATAACCCGGGAGCGTTTGGCGCTTAATAGTAAAAATTAACTATTTGAAGGTTTAAAAATTCTTTAAATTTGGTTTGGGGTAGGTTTTTGAGTAATTGAAGTCCGTTTGGAATTTCGCATGTGGGAATAGTTCCGTATAGTGATTTAAGACTTGCACGCAAAATTTCGTGTCATTCCGAGTATTTTAAGAATATTTCGGCGCATTGGAAGTAAATTGAAGAACTTGAAATTCTTATGTTTGAATAAATTTGGTTTAGGGTATGATTCTTAGATTTGATATTGTTTTACACGTTTCGAGAGTTCGAGCAAGTCCGTTTTATGATTTCAAACCTGTTGGAATGTTCGGGCGGGGTCCTGGGGACCCTGAGTGTCAATCGGACGAGGCTCGGATCAAGTTGGAAGTTGAGAGCCAAAACTGAAGCTCCCAGCTATTGTCAGAATCACACCTGCGTTTTGCCAGCCGCAGGTGCGGAAATAGCTCGTAGAAGAGAACCTCGCAGATGCGAGATGTTGAGCGCAGAAGCGGAAAAGGGAAGGGGGCAATCCACCGCAGATGTGGATGATTTGCGCACCTGCGAACGCGCTGGTGCGAAGCTTTGTGTGCAAATGCGAGAATTGGCCAGGCAAGTGAAACTCGCACCTGCGAGGATTTTTCCGCAGGTGCGTTCCAACTTCCGCAGGTGCGAATGACCTGTTTTGGCAGAAAGCTTAAAAGAACGGAAATTCACCATTTTTGCCCATTTTCTTCCATACTTGGGCGATTTTGGAGCGTTTTGAGAGGAAATTTCAACTAACAATTTGGAAGTAAGTTAATTCCACACTCCTTGAGTTAAATACATAGATTATAGGTAGATTATAACTAGTAAATCTTAGATCAAGGGCGTAGGTGAAAAACCTAGATGTTTATAAAAATGAGATTTTAACCACGAAAATAGTTATGGAATTGGATAGAAATTATATATTTGAGTTCTTGAGATTACGGGTAACATTTTCATCCGAAAATTTCCAGAATTCGGACACGTGGGCCCGAGGTGAATTTTAGAAATTTTACCATTTTGGATAGGGTAATTTATTTAATAAATGAATTTCGAATTATTGAACATATTTTAATTATTTTATATAACTTTTGGATAGTTTCAGATTTGTCGGCATTGAATCGAGAATTTTACGCGACGCGATAATCGAAAAGTGGACTTTGAGATGAGGTAAGTCTCTTGTCTAATCTTGTGAGGGGGAAATTACCTCATAGGGATTAAATTGAATATTGTTGCTAATTGCGGGGGCTACGTACGCACGAGGTGACGAGAGTCCGTGCGTAGCTACTATAAATGCTAAAGTCCGGGTAGTTTAGGACTCAAAGCATGAATTACTTGTGTAAATTATATTCCTTATTTAATTAATATTATTTGATATATTTATATATATATTGTGAATTGTTAGATAAGAATATTAAAGGATGGAAAATCTCATATACTTGATTTTCTGTTTAAATCAATTAATCGTTAAAAGAAATTATTTTCCTCCCGAATTTATCCTATAATAAATATACTCTCCTTCCGGAGATACATAAGCAAATGTCCTCCTTTCTTGTGGAGCGGGACAAATGCCTCGGCAGGATAGATGCATCTATGGATCGCGCCGCACGTCCCACGGTAGTGTACATAATACTCTGGATCGGTTCGTACGTCCTCGGCAGAAATCGTGCTTAATTATAATAATTACACGATACTTTAATAGTTTATTTCATCTTGCGAAGTTAATTGATAAATTGGAAAATCCTTGGAATTTAATGAATTATTATTCTTGCTTGTTAAATAATTAATTGTTATTCCTGTAAATGATAGTTAATTGATAAATTGGAAAATCCTTGGAATTTAATGAATTATTATTCTTGCTTGTTAAATAATTAATTGTTATTCCTGTAAATGATAGTTAATTGATAAATTGGAAAATCCTTGGAATTTAATGAATTATTATTCTTGCTTGTTAAATAATTAATTGTTATTCCTGTAAATGATAGTTAATTGATAAATTGGAAAATCCTTGGAATTTAATGAATTATTATTCTTGCTTGTTAAATAATTAATTGTTATTCCTGTAAATGATAGTTAATTGATAAATTGGAAAATCCTTGGAATTTAATGAATTATTATTCTTGCTTGTTAAATAATTAATTGTTATTCCTGTAAATGATAGTTAATTGATAAATTGGAAATTATTTAAATTGAAGGAATTTAATTAATATATTGAGAATTATTGTATTTAAAAGAATTTAATTATTTCCACTAATTAAATAAATTATTTTAAATTCTGCAAATCATGCTGATTTAAATATCCTAGTTGTATTTCAATTATTATTATTGACCCATAGTGAGTGTAAAAGTCGGCCATCTCGTCTCTACCACTTCGAGATTATGCTTGATACTTACTGGGTACACGTTGTTTACGTACTCATACTACACTTGCTGCACTTTTTGTGCAGGACCTGAAGCAAGTACTAGTGGGGGACCTATCGTCTTACACCCACGTTATCCAGGGGCATAGTGGTGAGCTGCCTTTCTGATCCGTTCTGTAGCTACTAGTGTCTTTCCTTGTATTTTTCATTCTGTCTATTTTTATTTCAGATAGTATTTGGGGTTTTGTATAATCTACTAGATACTCATACACTTGTGACACCAGGTCTTGGCACACACGTTGGTAGAATTTGGGTTTTATTATTTCTCTTGGTTTTAAATTTTGTCAATAAATGCTTAATTTATTAAGTTGACTTGCCTAGCCGTGGTGTTGGGCGCCATCACGACCTATAGGTGGAATTGGGTCGTGACAACATGGTATCAAAACACTAGGTTCACATAGGTCTCACAAGTTATGAGCAGGCCTAATAGAGTCTTGTGGATCGGTACGGAGACATCTGTACTTATCTTTGAGAGGCTATAAGGTGTTAGGAAATTACCTTTCTTCATATTCCATCGTGCAATTGATGTAGTTCTAAATATCCTTCTCTTATTCTCTCTCAGATGGTGAGAATGCGCTCGAATGAGGTTCCATGCCAGGGAAGAGCTACTCCCCCAGTTGCTAAAGGCCAAGGCAGAGGCCGAGGGAGGGCTCCAGCCCGTGGTAGAGGGCGAGGACGTCCCAGGACTGTTCCAGTTATGCCGCCAGTGGGTCCAGCAGATAACCTCATTGTTGAGGAACAGGATGAGGTGCATGTGGCAGAGCCAGCTCCGGTGTATTTTACATCTGCACTGGGATTTCAGGATGTCATGGGTCGTATGCTGCGGTTCATGGACAATATAACTCAGGCCGGTTTATTTCTGGCAGACCCAGACACATCTCAGGCGGGCGAGGGAGCACAGACCCCTACCGCACAGGCTTATGGACAGATAGCTGATGTATATCAGACCCAGGGTGCACTACCCGTGGGTGGAGCCCAGCCAGAGGTAGCAGCTACCCCTGAGCCCAGGCCAGTTGTAGTCGCCGATCCTTAGAAATTATTGGACCGATGGACTGGACTACATCCTCCTGTCTTTGGGGGTGAGAGACATGAGGATCCCCAGGATTTCATTAATCGGTGCAAGGATAGAATGTACAACATGAGGATATTGGAGTCTCATGGGGTAGACTTTGCTACTTTTCAACTAGAGGGCAGAGCCTGTAGATGGTGGCAGTCTTATGTTCTTGGCAGACGGACAGATTCTCCTCCCATGACTTGGGATAGATTTACCCATATCTTCCTGGACAGGTATATTCCACCCTCCCAGAGGGAAGAGTTGCGGTTTCAGTTTGAGTAGCTCCAGCAGGGTCAGATGTCAATGACTGATTATGAGGCGAGGTTTTCTGAATTATCTCGCCATGCACTTATGATACTCCCTATTGAGACGGAGAGAGTGCAGAGGTTTGTTGTCACAACCTAGTTTCACCTATAGGTCGTGATGGCGCCCAACACTACGGTTAGGCAAGCCAACTTAATAAATTAAGCATTCATTGACAAAATGTAAACCAAGAGAAATAATAAAACCCAAACTCTACCAATGTGTGTGCCAAGACCTAGTGTCACAAGTGTATGAGTATCTAGTAGATTATACAAAACCTCAAATACTATCTGAAATAAAATAGACATAATGAAAAATACAAAGAGAGACACTAGTAGCTGCAGAACGGATCAGAGAAACAACTCACCACTATGCCCCTGGATAACGTGGGTGTAAGACGATAGGTCCCCCACTAGTACTTGCCTCAGTTCCTGCACAATAAGTGCAGCAAGTGTAATATGAGTACGTAAACAACGTGTACCCAGTAAGTATCAAGCCTAATCTCGAAGTGGTAGAGACGAGATGGCCTACTCTAACACTCACTATGGGTCAACAATAATAATTGCAATACAATTAGGATATTTAAATCAGCATGATTTATAAAATTTAAAATAATTTATTTAATCAGCGGAAATAATTAAATTCCTTCAAATGCAATAATTCTCAATATATTAATTAAATTCCTTCAATTCAAATAATTTGCAATTTATCAATTAAATATCATTTACAGGAATAAAAATTAATTCTTTAACAAGCAAGAATAATAATTCATTAAATTCCAAGGATTTTCCAATTTATCAATTAGCTTCACAAGCTGAAATAAGCTATTAAAGTATCGTATAATTATTATTATTATTAAGCACGATTTCTGCCGAGGACGTACGGACCGATCTAGAGTGTTATGTACTATGCCGAAGGACGTGCGGCGCGATCCATAGATGGTTCTATCCTGCCGAGGCGTTCGGCCCGCTTCACAAGAAAGGAGGACATTTTCTTCTTATGTACCTCCAAGAATGAAAGTATATTTATTATAGGATAAATTCGGGTGGAGAATAATTTATTTTAACAATTAATTGATTTAAACAGAAAATCAAGCATATGATATTTCCATCCTTTAATATCTTTATCGAACATGTCACATTATATTCATATATATCAATTAATATTAATTAATCAAAGAATACAATTTACACAAGTAATGCATGCTTTGAGTCCTAAACTACCCGAACTTTAGCATTAATAGTAGCTACGCACGGATTCTCGTCACCTCGTGTATACGTAGCCCCCACAATTAGCAACAATTATTTAATTTTAATAACCTATGAGGTAATTTTTCCCTCATAAGATTAGACAAGAGACTTACCTCGTCTTGCTCCAATTTAATCCACTAGAAGGCCTTTTCCACGATTATCCAACTCTGTCTTGCTCGAATCTAGCCAAAAATAATTCGATACAATCACTAAAAATTATAGGAATCAATTCTATAAGAAAATACTACATTTTCAATAACAATTCCGAAATTAATTAAAAATTCGTCTGTGGGACCCACGTCTCGGAATCCTGCGAAAGTTACGAAATATGAACACCCACTCAACCATGAGTCTACCTATACCAAAATCACTACATTCCGATAACAATTCGGCCCTCAAATCCTCAAATCTATCCAAGAGGATTTTCAAACTTTTCCAACTCAATTCACCAATTAAATGATAAAAATAGTGATGGATTCGGGTAATTTAACCAATATTGTGTTAACAACACTTACTCCGTTGTTTTCTCTAAAAATCTCCCAAAACTCGCCTAAATCCGAGCTCCAAATCGTTAAAATGGAAAATGGGTCAGAACTTAAACTCTTTGCCCATTGATTTCTTCTACGCGATCGCGTAGCAAAAACATGTTTGCCCAAACATTAACCCTACGCGATCGCATCAAGTCCCACGCGATCGCGATGCACCAGGTTCTGATTGTATGTGATCGCATCCCTCTTCACGCAATCGCGTAGCACAAACGCCTGGCCCAGCTTCCTCTCAAATTCCCCCTACGCGATCGCATCAAGTCCCACGCGATCGCGATGCACCAGGTTCTGATTGTATGTGATCGCATCCCTCTTCACGCAATCGCGTAGCACAAACGCCTGGCCCAGCTTCCTCTCAAATTCCCCCTACGCGATCGCAAATAATAACAAGTGATCGCGATACACACACTGGCCAATCCTACGCGATCGCGGACGTGTCCACGCGATCGCAGTGAACAAATTCCCAGCCGCCCAAATTAATCCTACGCGATCGCAACCCCATTCACGCGATCGCGTATAACAAATCTACCCATGCCTAAATTACTCTACGCGATCACAGACCAACTTACGCGATCGCGTATAAGAATACCAGAAGAAAATAACAGCAGTTATCAGCAGTGTTCCAAAGGCCAAAAGTGATCCGTTAGTCGTCCTAAACTCACCCGAGCCCCCCGGGACCTCCACCATATATACCAACAAATCCTAAAACATCATACGAACTAAGTTGAACCCTCAAATCACACCAAACAATGCTAAAACCACGAATCATTCCCCAATTCAAGCTTAATGAAACTTAAGATTTTCAACTTCTACATTATGTACCGAAACCTATCAATTCAAGTCCGATTGACCTCAAATTTTGCACACAAGTCATAAATGACATAACAGAGCTATGAAAAATTTCTGAACTGGATTCCGACTCCGATATCAAAAAGTCAACTTCTCGGTCAAACTTCCAAACTTAAATTCCTATTTTAGCCATTTCAAGCCTAATTTAACTACGGACTTCCAAATAAAATTCTGAACAGGCTCCTAAGTCCAAAATCACCATACGGAGCTGTTGGAATCTTCAAAATTCTATTACGGGGTTGTTTTCTAAAAATGTTGACCGAAGTCAAACTTAGCACTTTAAGGCCAACTTAAGGAACCAAGTGTTCCGGTTTCAACCCAAACACTTCCAAATCCCGAACCAACCATCCCCGCAAGTCATAAATTATTAAAAGCACATACGTGAAGTTTTATTTTAGGGAACGGGGTTCTAAAAGTTAAAATGACCGGTTGAGTCATTATATTCTCCACCTCTTAGACAAACGTTCGTCCTCGAACGGGTTTAGAATAATACCTGGAGTACTGAATAAGTGTGGATATTTGCTCCGCATGTCCTCCTCGGCCTCCTAAGTCGCTTCCTCGACTAGTTGGCCCCTCCACGGACCTTTACTGCAGAAATCATCGTGGACCTCAACTGGCGAACTTGTTTACCAACAATGGCAAATGGCTCTTCTTCATAACCCAAATGCTTATCTAGATGAACTGTGCTGAAGTCCAACACATGTGATAGGTCAACATGATACTTCTGGAGCATAGATACATGGAAAATCGGATGAACTCCCGATAGGCTAGGAGGCAATGCAAGCTCATAAGCAACCTCGCCAACTCGTCTCAATACCTCAAATGGGCCTATAAACTATGGGCTCAACTTGCCCTTCTTTCCGAATCTCATAATCCCCTTCATCGGCAAAACCTTCAAGAGACCTTTTTCACCTACCATAAAGGATAAATCACACGTTTTCTGATCCGCGTAACTCTTCTGTCTGGACTGTGCTGTACGAAGTCGCTCCTGAATCAACTTTATATTTTCCAAGGCATCACTTACAAAATCAGTACCATATAACTTAGCCTCACTTGGCTCAAACCATCCGATAGGTAAACGACATCGCCGACCATTTAAAGCCTCAAATGGAGCTATCTCGATGCTAGATTGGTAACTGTTATTATAAGCAAACTCGGCCAAAGGCAGGAAACAATCCCACTGACCTCCAAAGTCAATCACACATGCCCTGAGCATATCCTCCAAAATCTGAACTGTCCGCTCTGACTGCCCGTCGGTCTGCAGATGAAAGGCTGTGCTGAGCTCTATACGGGTCCCTAATTCACTCTATACTGCTCTCCAAAAATGTGAAGTAAACTGAGGGCCTCTATCTGATATGATGGAAATCGGCACACCGTGCAACCGAACTATCTCCTGAATATAAATCTGGGCCAACCTCTCTAAAGTATACGTAGTCACAATAGGAATAAAATGTGCCGACTTGGTCAACCTGTCAACAATCACCCAAACTGCATCAAACTTCCTTAAGGTCCCCGGCAACACAACTACAAAGTCCATAGTAATTCGTTCCTATTTCCACTCTAGTATAGTCATCTGCTGAAGTAGGCCTCCTGGCTTCTGGTGCTCATAGTTACCTTGTTGGCAATTTAGACACCTAGCTACATACTCAACTATGTCCTTTTTCATTCGTCTCCACCAATAATGCTACCTCAAGTCACGATACATATTCATAGCACCTGGATGAATAGAATACCGAGAACTGTGTGCTTCCTCCAGGACGTTTTCCTCAGTTCATCCATATTAGGAACACACAGACGATCCTGGAGTCGCAAAACACTATCCTCACAAATAGTAACTTCCTTGGCACCACCTCGTAGTACCGTTTCTTGAAGAACCATTAAGTGTGGGTCATCATACTGGCGAGCTTTGATCTGCTCAAATAGTGAAGACAGAGCTACGACACATGCAAGAACTCGGCTGGGCTCTGAAATATCTAACCGCACAAGTCTGTTGGCCAAGGACTGGACATCCAAAGCTAATGGCCTCTCTTCTACTGAAATGAAAGCCAAACTACCCATACTTTCTGCCTTTCTACTCAAGGTAGCTGCAACTGCATTTGCTTTGCCTGGATGATATAGGATAGTAATATCATAATCTTTTAGTAATTTCAGCCATCTGCGTTGCCTCAAATTTAGGTCCCTCTGCTTGAGCAAATACTGCAAACTGCGATGATCAGTGTAAACTTCACAAGACACCCCATAAAGATAATGCCTCCAAATCTTAAGAGCGTGAACAATCGTAGCTAACTCCAAATCATGTACCGGATAATTCTGCTCGTGGGGCTTCAACTGACGTGAAGCATATGCAATAACTCGCCCTTCCTGCATTAATACACAACCCAAACCAACGCGTGAAGCATCGCAATACATTGTATACATTCCTGAACTGGAAGGTAACACTAACACTGGTATTGTAGTCAATGCTGTCTTGAGCTTCTGAAAGCTTGCCTCATAATCATTGGACCATCGGAACTGAACACCCTTCTGGGTTAATTTGGTCAAAGGTGCTGCAATAGATGAAAAATCTTCCACAAACCGACGATAATAACCTGCTAAATCCAGAAAACTCCTGATCTCAATTGTCGAAGTGGGACGATGCCAATTCTGAACTGCCTCAATCTTTTTGGGATCAACTTTATTACCTTTGCCCGATACAATATGTCCCAAAAATGCTACAGACTCTAGCCAAAACTCACATTTAGAGAACTTAGCATAAAGCTTTTGTTCCCGCAATGTCTGAAGCACTACTCTCATATGCTGCTCATGTTCCTCCTTGCTGCACGAGTAGATAAAAATGTCATCAATGAAGACAATGACAAACGAATCAATATATGTCCTGAATACCCTATTCATCAGATCCATAAATGGTGTCGGGGCATTAGTTAAACCGAAAGACATTACCAGAAAATCATAATGACCATATGTAGTACGGAAAGAAGTTTTTGAAACATCCGAATCTCGAATCTTCAACTGATGATACCCCGACCTCAAGTCGATCTTAGAGAACACCCTAGCACCCTGCAACTGGTCAAATAGATAATCAATACGCGGCAACGGGTACTTGTTCTTAATAGTGAATTTGTTCAATTGGCGATAATCAATACACACACGCATTGTTCCATTCTTCTTTTTCACAAATAATACCGGTGCACCCCAAGGTGATACACTCGGTCTGACGAACCCTTTGGCTAGTAACTCTTCAAGTTGTTTTTTCAATTCTTTCAATTCCTTTGGAGCCATGCAATACAGTAGGATAGATATAGGCTGAGCATCTGGAACCAAGTCAATACAAAAATCAATATCACGATCAGGTGGCATACCTGGAAGATCTGACAAAAATACATCAGAGAACTCTCGAACTACTGGCACTGAATCAATAGCCGGAGTCTCTGCAGTAGTATCCCAAACATAGGCTAGATAAGCCAAACAGCCCTTCCCAACCATGTGTTGAGCCTTTATAAAATATATAACCCGATTAAATGAACTAACCGATGAACCCTTCCACTCCAGCCTAGGCAAAGATGGAATAACGAAGGTAACAGTTTTGGCATGACAATCTAGAATAGTCCATACCTAGAATAATTTCAAAATCGATCATCTCGAGCAATAAGAGATTTGCTCAAGTTTCATAACCATAGAATGTAATAATACAAGACCGGTAGATCTAGTTCACAATAACAGAATCGCCTACAAGAGTGGACACATAAACATGAGTACTCAAGTACTCACAAGAAACACCCAGGAATGGAGAAAATAGAGATGACACATATGAATACGTGGATCCTGGATAAAATAATACTAAGGCATCTTTGCCTCAAACAGAAATAATACCTATAATCACAGCATCTGAGGCCTCTGTATCAGGTCTAGTCGGAAAAGCATAGAACCGAGCTGGAGCGCCTGGCTGGCCTCCGCCTGGCGGACCTCCACCTCTAGGATGACCCCTACCCACCTATCCTCCACCTCTTAGTAGTCGGACTACTGGTGGAGAAACTGGTCCGGTAAGCATAGGCTGCTGACCCTGTTGTACTGGTCTACGCCGAAGCCTGGGGAAAAGCCTCCGCATGTGACTGGGATCCCCGCACTCGTAACAACCCTTCGGTGTGATGGGCTGCTGACTAAGAGTCTGGCCCTGGGGACCTGAATACCCACTGGGAGGACCCTGAATAGCTGGTGGGCAGTAGGAACTCTCTGGTATAGCACTGAGATAAGGTCACACTGGAGTACCTCGAGGAGGTAGTGGTGCTGGAAATGGGGTTCTGCTGGACTGCCCGCTCACGAACTGACCTCTACCCCCAGACGGAGTACATCTGAACTCTCCAGAGTACCTGAACCGCTTATCTCTCATAAGCTGCTCTCAGCTCCGCTGACGCACACCCTCAATCCTCCAGGCTATCTCTACAACTCGCTCATAAGAAGTACCCATCTCGACCTCTCGAGCCATAGTGGCCTATATACCAGTATGTAAACTGGCTACAAACCTCCGCACTCTCTCCGACTCAGTAGGGAGTATCATAAGTGCATGGCGAGATAATTCAGAAAACCTCGCCTCATAATCAGTCACTGGCATCTGACCCTGCTGGAGCTGCTCAAACGGAGACCTCAACTCTTCCCTCTGGGAGGGTGGAATATACCTGTCTAGGAAGATACGGATGATCCTGTCCTAAGTCATGGGAGGAGAATCTGTTGGTCTTCCAAGAACATAAGACTGCCACCATCTACGGGCTCGGCCCTTTAGTTGAAAAGTAGCAAAGTCTACCCCATGAGACTCCAATATCCTCATGTTGTATAGTCTATCCTTTCATCGATCAATAAAGTCCTGTGGATCCTCATGTCGCTCACCCCCGAAGACAGGAGGATGTAGTCTAGTCCATCTATCCAATAGTTTCTGAGGATCGGCGGCTACAGCTAGCCTGGGCTCAGGTGTAGCTGGTGCCACTGGCTGGGCTCCACCCATGGGTAGTGCACCCTGGGTCTGATATACAGTAGCTACCTCTCCATGAGCCTGCGCGGTAGGGGTCTGTGCTCCCCCGCCCGCTTGAGATGTGGCTGGGTCTGTCGGAAATAAACCGGCCTGAGTCATATTGTCCATGAATCGCAGCATACGACCCATGACATCCTGAATCCCGGTGCAGATGTGAAATCCATAGCTGGCTCTGCCACAGGCACCTCACCCTGCTCCTCAATAATCGAATTCTCTGCTGGACCCACTGGCGGCATAACTGGAATAGTCCTGGGACGTCCTTGCCCTCTACCACGGGCTGGATCCCTCCCTCGGCCTCGGCCTCTGCCTCGGCCTCTAGCAACTGGGGGAGTAGCTCTTCCTTGCTCTGGAATTGCATTCGAGCGCATTCTCACCATCTGTGAGAGAATAAGAGAAGGATATTTAGTACTACATTAATTGCACGATGGAATATGAATAAAGGTAATTTCCTAACACCCTATAGCCTCTCAAAGATAAGTATATATGTCTCCGTACCGATCCGCAAGACTCTATTAGGCCTGCTCATAACTTGTGAGACCTACGTGAACCTAGTGCTCTGATACCATGTTGTCACGACCCATTTTCACCTATAGGTCATGATGGCGCCCAACACTACGGCTAGGCAAGTCAACTTAATAAATTAAGCATTCATTGACAAAATTTAAAACCAAGAGAAATAATAAAACCAAACTCTACCAATGTGTATGCCAAGACCTAGTGTCACAATTGTATGAGCATTTAGTAGATTATACAAAACCTCAAATACTATCTGAAATAAAATAGATAGAATAAAAAATACAAAGAGAGACAATAGTAGTTGCAGAACGGATCAGAGAAACAACTCACCACTATGCCTCTGGATAATGTGGGTGTAAGACGATAGATCTCCCACTAGTACTTGCCTCAGTTCCTACACAAAAAGTGCAGCAAGTGTAGTATGAGTACGTAAACAACATGTACCCAGTAAGTATCAAGCCTAATCTCGAATTGGTAGAGATGAGATGACCAACTTTGATACTCACTATGGGTCAACAATAATAATTGAAATACAACTAGGATATTTAAATAAGCATGATTTACAGAATTTAAATTAATTTATTTAATCAGCGGAAATAACCAAATTCCTTCAAATGCAACAATCCTCAATATATTAATTAAATTCCTTGAATTCAAATACTTTCTAATTTATCAATTAAATATCATTTACAAGAATAACAATTAATTCTTTAACAAGCAAGAATAATAATTTATTAAATTCCAAGGATTTTTCAATTTGTCAATTAGTTTCAAATAAGTTATTAAAGTATCGTGTAACTATTATTATTATTAAGCAGGATTTCTGCCAAGGACGTACGGCCCGATCCAGAGTGTTATACCTCTAGAAGGAGAGTATATTTATTATAAGACAATTGTGAATTGTTAGATAAGAATATTAAAGGATGAAAAATCTCATATACTTGATTTTCTGTTTAAATCAATTAATTGTTAAAAGAAATTATTCTCTTCCCGAATTTATCCTATAATAAATATACTCTCCTTCCGGAGGTACATAAGAAAATGTCCTCCTTTCTTGTGGAGCGGGCCGAATGCCTCGGCAGGATAGATGCCTCTATGGATCGTGCCATACGTCCCTTGGCAGTGTACACGATACTCTGGATCGGGCCGTACACCCTCAGCAGAAATTATGCTTAATAATAATAATTACACAATACTTTAATAGTTTATTTCAGCTTGCGAAGCTAATTGACAAATTGGAAAATCCTTGGAATTCAATGAATTATTATTCTTGCTTGTTAAATAATTAATTGTTATTCCTGTAAATGATAGTTAATTGATAAATTAGAAATTATTTGAATTGAAGGAATTTAATTAATATATTGAGAATTATTGCATTTGAAAGAACTCGATTATTTCCGCTGATTAAATAAATTATTTTAAATTCTGCAAATCATGCTGATTTAAATATCCTAGTTGTATTTCAATTATTATTATTGACCCATAGTGAGTGTCAAAGTCAGCCATCTCGTCTCTATCACTTCGAGATTAGGCTTGATACTTACTGGGTACACGCTCTTTACATACTCATACTACACTTGCTGCACTTTTTGTGCAGGATCTGAAGCAAGTACTAGTGGGGGACCTATCGTCTTACACCCACGTTATCCAGTGGCATAGTGGTGAGCTGCCTTTATGATCCGTTCTGCAACTACTAGTGTCTCTCTTTTTTTCTTTAAGAAACTATACCACTCGGAAGCACTTGCCTAGTGGCTAATATATAAATAAAATCCCAAATGGGTCCAAAGCTTACAAGATGTCCAAACCAAAATAGAAGTTGAATGAAACTACTAGCTATTAAAAAGATAGAAACGCTAAAATCGAATGAACTAGCTATTACAACATGATAATATGAATGCTTCCTTCTCCTATTTGTGTATGTGAATCCAATTGTCATTAGCAAATACCAAGCAGCATCTATCAAGCTCTCACCAGGCGCCAGAGTATACTGTCTATAGGCTAAAATGAATTCCAAACATCTCCACCACAGAGTTGAAGCCAGCATAGTCTTCCAAGTATAGCTACTATATGATCTCCATATGCAGTGGACTGATTTTGTCTAAGTATTAATCATGTGCTCACTCATCAAAATTAATGTGTAGAAGAGTATCCTGGCTTTAGGCAGGCTTTGCAAGGCAAAAGCCAGGCTTGAGTTGGCTTTAGGCAGGCTTTTCAGGGTAAAAACCCGGCTTGAGCTGACTTTAGGCAGGCTTTGCAAGGCAAAAGCCAGGCATGAGCTGGCTCTAGGCAGGCTCTGCAAGGCAAAAGCCAGGCTTGAGTTGGCTTTAGGCAGGCTTTTCAGGGTAAAAACCCGGCTTGAGCTGACTTTAGGCAGGCTTTGCAAGGCAAAAGCCAGGCATGAGCTGGCTTTAGGCAGGCTTTGCAAGGCAAAAGCCAGGCTTGAGTTGGCTTTAGGCAGGCTTTTCAGGGTAAAAACCCGGCTTGAGCTGACTTTAGGCAGGCTTTGCAAGGCAAAAGCCAGGCATGAGCTGGCTTTAGCCAGGCTTTACAAGGCAAAAGCCAGGCATGAGCTGGCTTTAGGGTGGCTTTGCAAGGCAAAAGCCAAGAATGAGTTGGCTTTAAGCAGACTTTGCATGACAAAGGCCAGGCTTTGAAATTATGCCTTTTTGTGATCTTGTAAGCTCAGATCATTCTCTACTACAACCTTTAATGTAGACATCATTCTAAACATTGCTAAACCATTCTCAGATTGAGCATGAAAGCATGCTAATACCACTGAGAAATGATTCAACAATCTCCAAAAATACCATATGATGGGTTCAGCATTTTCCTTAGCATTTGGACATATCAGAAGTAGGATAAATTGTACCATCCCACACCTGCTTATCACATTTTTTCTGTACACTATCAAAGCACCCCCAGAATGAGCATGGGACCATGCTAATACCATTGGAAAGTACCTTAATAGCATACTGAATGAGACAAAGAAACATGCAGGTTTGTGCAGAGTCCAATCCTGTGAAGCCATCAGTGTGAGGTTCTTCTCTTTGCTATCCTAACCCTAAAGTTAGGTGATTGAGATTTGTCTAGATTGATCAACCTCCTCCCTACACTAGGCAGTTCAAAGAATGAATGAAACTCATATGTACCTGCAAAAGAGAACACAATGTTAGCTATAAAATCCGCCACTGAGTTGCCTTCTCTGAACACATGTTGAAAGATCACATTGAAGTTGTCCTCCATCTCTATAATTTCTTCACATCCTGTGCAATTACCTAAGGAGGATCCCATTCCCCTTCTATCGCCTTCTTCATCATCAATGAATCAGTCTCCAATATGAGAGGGTGAAGATCATGCTTCACACAATATTCCAACCCTTGAAGAATAGCCTTAGCTTCAGCTACCACATTAGTTGTCACTCCCAGGTCTACTGCCCTAGCGTACACCACATCACTTTCGTCATCCCTCACACAAAATCCTAGGGAGCTAGGTCCAGGATTGCCCTTTGAAGCTCCATCAGTATTACATTAATTCCAACCATGAAAAGGAAGCTGCCATGTTACTCTTGTAGTGATCAATATAGGTTTATATCCTTCAAAGTATTGAATCATGTATGGCCATAACAATGGAATATTAGGGATCCAAGTATACCTCACCCTTGCCAATTGATGCAATGTCCTATTTATCTCATGAATCACCCTATTTGTGGACACTGAACCACCATGTTTACCTGCATTTCTTCTCTTCCAAATCTCCCAAGTGATGATAGCTGGTACTGCTTGAAATAGTGGCTTTAATTTTGGACAACACTGAGCATACCACCAATGCCTTATAATCTGCTTCAATTGAATCAATTGCACAGAAATTCCAGCAGCCCCATGGACAAGTTCCATACCTTAGAGGCAGTAGGACTTGTTACAAATATATGCTCAATGGATTCCTCTTGGGGCTGCTGACAACACCAACACCTAGGCATCACCATTTGCCTTTGCCTCCTCCACATGTCATCGGTAGCTATTTTCTGCCTCCACAATCTCCACAAGAAGAAGGATATCTTGAATGGAAAACCTTTAATCCACATTAACTTGAATTCCTGATTAGGACAGCCCTATGCCTTAATATTTGCCAAGCACTGCTAACACTGAACTTGCCTGAAGGATTTGGAATCCAGTATGGCCTATCCTAATATCCCTCAATGCCTTCATAATGCACATTTAGCCTTATATGTTCTGCAATTTCCTCATTGAAAGTTGGATCTAGCAGCTGATCATCCCATGCTTCCCCTTGCCGCAGTTCTGCCACCTCCTGAAGATCTTCATTCATTGGAAAGTCTTCAGGTAATATGTGATAAAGTGCACCCAATCCAGTCCAATTTTCATGCCAAATATTAGTTGTTCCACTCTTCAATTCCCATATGATCTCATGTTCTACTTCTTCCCTAGCATTCAGCATTTGTCTCCAAACATGAGACCTCCCCTAAAATGCACCACTATTGGTAGCTCCTTCTTGCAATAATTATTCCACATGAAATTAGACCACAAAGATTTTGTGGTCCTAAACCTCCACCATAGTTTAGCAAACAGTGCCCTTGAGACATCATTTAAGGACCTAAAACCTAGTTCCCCTTCCTCTTTAGGAAGGCAAAGATTTTGCCATGAAGCCTAGTGTCTGCTTCTCCCTTCTTCCTTTGTGCTCCAAAATAACCTAGCAAAAGTGTTATGTAGATGCCCCAGGATGTTGTTTGGTGGATCAAGGACTAATAACATGTGAACTGGCATACTTTGCAACATACGAGAGATGAGTGTTGCCTTTCCTCCAAATGACAACAGCTTTCTTTTCCATGAATGCAATTTAGAGTTCACCTTCTTGATAAGATCCTCATAATAGTCCTTCCTCCTTCCAGCGTAAAAAATAGGACACCCTATATATGTGAAGGAGAATTTACCTCTTGTAAATCCTGTAATAGATCCAACTGCCTGAAACAATCCATTGGCAACCTTTTGAATGCATGTAGTATGAATTCTTATCTTTGTTGATCATCTGAACTGATATCTTCTCATAGTTCCCCAACACTGCCATAATCTTGCTCAAAAAGGGAGGATGAGCAGATGCAAAGATTATCGTATCATCAGCATATGCCAAGTGGTTTAAAGGATCAGACCACTTAGGCATTCCAAATCCCACAAATGACTTGTCTTCAAAGAGCTTATTCAAAGACATGGAAAGTACCTCAGCTGACAGAATGAACAATGCTGGAGATAGGGGATCCCCTTGTTTCACACCCCTTGTCGACTTAAAGAACCCTGAGGATGGCCCATTCACCAATACTGAATACCAGTTATTTGATATCAAGTTCCACACCATGTTGATGAAGTGTTCAGAAAATCTCATCTTCCTTAGAACATGCAATAAGTACTTCCATGAAACTCTATCATAGGCCTTAGCCATATCAAGCTTGATCACCACATTAGCTGGCTTTCCCCTTAACCTCATGTCAGTGATAATTTCTTGAGTCAATAAGATGTTCTCAAATATACTCCTACCCTTTACAAATCCGGATTGATTAAGAGTTATTAGAGATGGAAAAAAACTCTCCAATCTGTCATGTAACACCCTAGATAAGACCTTGTTAATGAAGTTGCTCAAACTAATAGGTCTTAAGTCAGAGAAGGTCTCAACTCTAGGTTTCTTGGGCAGCAACACTAGATTGGTGTAAGTGATGGATTTAGGCAATACAGCTCCTCCATAGAAGTGTAGCACCATATTGTGCATATCAGCACCAATAACATCCCAGCATGTTTGATAAAACATGCCAGTGAATCCATCAGGACCACTAGCACTCTCCTCACTAAGCTCAAAAACTGCTGCCCTTACTTCTTCAATTGTTGGCAATCTGCTAAGTTCCAAATTCTGATCCATAGTGACCATTGAAGGTACATTATTGAGCAAGGAAAATTCAGAAGCATCACCTTCATTTGTGAACTATTTTTGATAGAAGTCCACTGCAGCTGTAGCCAATTGCTCCTGGTCTTCAATCCATACCCCACTGCCACTTTTGATCCTCTTCAGTTGCAATTTCTTTCTTTTTCCATTGACATGATTATGAAAGAAACTTGTATTCCTATCTCCTTCAGCAAACCAAGTCATCCCAGCTTTTTGCTTCCAATACTGCTCCTCAATACTCAAGTATTTCTTCAATTCAGATTGAGCCTTTTGAAGCACAATCCTATTCTTAGTTGTAGGCTCTTCTTTAAACAATATCCCTTTCACCCTAACAATGTACTCCAAAATAGCTAATTGCTTGAAGATATCACCAAATGTTTCCCTACTCCATTTTGAGAGTGTTGCCTTCACCCTCTTGATATTCTGCTTGAACATCAAGAACGGATCCCTTATGAAATCAGCTTCCCAATTCTTCCTCACCACATCCATAAATATATCATGCTTTGTCCAAAAGTTCAAGAATATGAAAGGCTTGACAAAATTGGTTGTCTGCACCCCACATGTCATTAGCAATGGTGCATGATCTGATCTAGTTCTGATTAGATGCTCAACTTCAATAGTTGGCAACATGTTCTGAAATGGCAAATTCACAAAAATCCTATCCAATCTCTTGAATATACACTAAGCATTGGATCTCCCATTCCACCATGTGAATGGACTTCCTTTGTACCCTTGCTCAAACAAACCACAAGAGTTTACACAAAATGCAAAATCCTCATATTCAGGAGGGAGTACTGGAAGTCCCCCTATTTTCTAATCTTCATGCAATATCACATTGAAATCCCCTCCTACCAACCATGGTAATTTCATATCACTTGCTAAGTAATACAAGTGATCCCACAAATTCAACCTCTCAATTGCTGAACATTTTGCATAAACAAATGGCATCATCATGTTCTGCCCCAGGTCATGGTGAAACACTCTCACAGTCACCTGTTGCTCAGTATCCTCCACTAATTCCCATTCCACCACTGCATTGAAGAACAACCATATTTGCCCATTAATATTTGCATAAGCAGTTTCCATATTCAACCTCTTTTTATATCTATCAATGAGTCCTTTATTTTGAAAAGGCTCCATCAATGCAACTACACAAAAATTATGCTCCCTATTCATGTTGATCACCCTAGGAAATGCATGTTGTGTATTCACAGACCTTATGTTCCATATTAATGTTTTGATCATCATCATTTAGATGGAGGAGCTGCCCTCCTAGGCATTATTCTTGAAGGTTGTGGTGGATCTTTATTCTGATTCTTCTTAGTTTTTTACCTCCTTTAGCACTAGTTGTGGGTGATAAATCCCCTTCCCTAGCCATTTGTTTGAAGTTTTCTGCAGTTGATTCATCATCTCCTTCATCCTTAATAGGAGTTTGTCTCAATAAGTCTTCATCAATTGGTGTCACATTGTGCGTAACTAAATCATGTAAATGTTGTAGAGGAGTCTTAAGTGGAACATTAAGATGTAGCTGCATAATTTGATTAGTGCCAGATTCCATAGGCACTTCCTCTATTTCCCCCGATGCTCTTGGAACAATTGCCCGCTCATCAGCCTGTTCTTACTCCTTGAATTGTAGCTCATAGACACTTCCTAGCCCAGGAGTTACTGTAGTAGTCTGCTCTGAAAGCACTGTTCTAGTAAGATCACCACCCTTCCCATTGCTTGAAATTTGTTCTGAACCCACTATATCATCCCTAATCTTCACATCAACATCTCTATCAAGTTTGTTCTCTGATGCATACACCGAAACACCATCTACATAGGCCAAAATATCTCTAGTTGCACTAAGGTTGGTGTTTACTGTAGCTGCCTCATCAGGTGAGCCCAGTTTTAGGCCTGGCGTCGCCAGCCTAACGCCTAGAGAGCCTTGCTTTAGGCCTGGCATCGCCAGCCTAACGCCTGGTAAGCCTGGCTTTAGGCCTGGCGTCGCCAGCCTATCGCCAGGTGAGCTTGGCTTGTTGTCCTTCTTCACCTTGTCTTCTGTTGTCTTAGTTTTGCCCAACTGATCATCCTTTACCTCAACTGCATCACTCCATAAGACCTTTGTAGAGTTTACCTCATCAAGATCCTTAATTTGCCCAGAATCTTTAAATGTTTGAGATGGAATCTCATGACAAGATTGGTTTGTGGTCACATTGAGTTGTTTTAGCTCCTCTGTGCTAGTCCCAAACTTCTATGAACCCAGTCGATTGTGGACTGAATCCCAGAAGGAGTAGGACCATCTTTAGAACTGAAGACTGGTTTTCCCCCACCAAAACTAGTTGGTTGTTCTCGTTTATATCACTTTGTTCCTCCTCTAATACTGTAAATGTATTCCTTGCTTGAACCTTGTTTGTCTGATCTTCTTTGACCTCCACCAGTACAAAGTTATTAGTAGTGTGCACCTGTTGTACATTAACATTCACTGGCACGATTGCATTGCCAGTTTGCCCTTGTACCTGGGTTTTGTTATTTTTGTTGGTTCCCCGATTATCCCGAACTTCCTTCCACTGTTCACCTACGTTCTCGACTACTTTTCCACTCGTGAGAATCATTAAAGGGGTAGTGTGATTTTTGGTTTTTCCTTGTTCATCAGCAACAATATTCCAGTTGTTCGACTCAGCAAGATCATTCCTTTTCTCGCTGCTTCGATTCTCAATAAGCTCAGGGTGCAAACGCCAACATTCAATTTCATCATGTCCTTGTAGTTTACACTCCTTACAATATTTTGGTAGCATGTCATACTGAATTCTCACCCATTCTGTTCGAACACCACCAGTAGCTTCATCATCAATATCCAATCGCACCTTTTTAGGTAGTTTGACCAACAAATCGACAAGATCTTTTACTCTTGCACAACTCGGCCTAGTTTTGTTTGTAGTTGCCGCATCAAGACACACTGTCCTTCCCACAGATGTAGCCAAAGAAAACAGAGTTTCCTTTACAAAAAAGATAGGTAGCAGTCCAGGAAAAGAAATCCACGCCATCGCCATCGGAGTTTCTTCACCCGCCTTAAATTTTGCATCGTAGATAAGAGTACGCAATTGATATTCGTACCCATCTTTGGATTTGATGCAGTGCGTACTCTTCTATGTGAAATCGAGGAAGTCTTGCCATAGAGTTAATCTAATTAACACATGACGATCTCTAAGGAATCCTATATTACACAGACCTTTGATACCACATTGAGTTGGAATTATTCGGCAAAGCTCGTGAATCTCCGGAGATCCATATGAAAGCTTGCCAACGACAATATATTGGAGGCTTTCAATCATGTTCATTCGATCTACTTCTTCCTCTGTGAATTTAACCACTGGTTGGCCATTCAAATACACTACTCGTCGTAGTAGAATGGGTTGAATTGAAGCTGCAACAGTAGCCATCGCTAGAGGATTTAAAGAATTTGGTTTCAAAATCTTAGAGTAATCTAGAGGAGCTGTGTTGGAGTTGGTTGTTGTATGTTGTTGTGCAGCGCTGGGGGAGGGCAGACCAGCCGGTAAAGATGGCTGGTCGCCGGCCATTATGGCCATTGAAGCCTAAAGCTCCAGCTTGTCCGCGATGAATAGTAACGAAGTCACTGTTCACGGTACTGTTTGGCACTGTTTGAGAGAAAAATTCTAGAGAGAGTATCTCTCCTTGTATTTTTTATTCTGTTTATTTTTATTTCAGACAGTATTTCAGGTTTTGTATAATCTACTAGAGGCTCATACACTTGTGACACCAGGTCTTGGAACACACGTTGGTAGAATTTGGGTTTTATTATTTCTCTTGGTTTTAAATTTTGTCAATGTATGCTTAATTTATTAAGTTGGCTTGCCTAGCCGTAGTGTTGGACGCCACCACGACCTATAGGTGAAATTGGGTCGTGACAATATGCTTGGCATGCTTTTAGGGTTTAATGTGTATTCTTAGCCTCCGATGTATATAATTGTTAGTCTCTTTTTCTTTTACAAATACTTTCAATAATTAATTATCTAAAAGACATCACCAATGCATGCTAACTTTTTTCCTCTTTTTTGTTTTTTACTTTTAAAGAGTTTTGATTTAACTTCAGGTATAAATTTCTAGAAGTCAGAATTTTCAGTGGTAATGTTAATTTACAAAATAAATTAATTTACATCCATAATATGTAAAATTCTAACTATAAATGATATTTAAACTTTAAATAAAACTAATATACTTGAAACTTTGAAATAATTATAAATTTGAAAAATTGTCCTCAGCGAACTTGATTTTGGAACTTCAAAATTGTTAATGGCAGAGTTTATCTGCAATGAGTTTAAGGTAGTGTTAACTTTTATTTGGTCTTGAATGTATATGTCAGAAAGAATTTAAACTTAGATCAATAAGAATCTAGCCAATATATTTACATAAGAAAGAGGTTCCACTTATCGTATTTATAGTTTTGATGAACTTTAAATGAACAAATAAGAATTCTATGTACTTAAGTTACAAAGAACAAATTTCACATGCTAAAAACAGACATCTAATATTTAAATTAAAAAAAAATTTTTAGACTCAACCCAAGAAAAGAAAAAAAGAATAGAGCAGAACACGTTTTTAAACTTTTAATATCTTTTGTTATAAAAATAGCTTAACCTAATTTTTCTACATAAAATATTAATTTTAGAATCTTGATAAATTAAATTATATTTTATTTTTGTATTTTCTAGAAAAATTAAAAATTGATTTATTCCTTATACGATGATTAGCATAAAGTTTTTATACTTCATTTATACCAACTCAAAGAATGTGCTCTTAATTGCGTTAAAAAAGTTTGTCCCAAATTGATAATTAATTAAGTAATAGGAGTAACTATTTTATTATTTTGTTGTACTATGTTATTATTAATATAATATTAATAAAAGAGACGTTGAGTGAGATATAACAATATAACATATGTTTTATATATTATATAATAATGATAATAAAATCTCTAAACTCCAAATACCATATAACTAATTCAACCAAATATCATCTTATATTGAATTCAGGTATTGTATAAATGTAATAACATTCATTTTGATCATTTGAACAAATATCACATTTAGTATAACATCAATTGCTAATTTTTAATAATTTATTCTTCTTACACGTTTTATATTAATTGACGTGATGTACACGTGCAACGCATGTACATTAAAACTAATACTATATTAAAAACACGAAGTCCCGTAGTGAAATATCGTTCGCCTTTTTTATCCTTTAAAACAAAATTCACATTAGACAAAATTATAATTATATTATTTTCCTTCTATTTAAGATTTTGAAATTAATTAAAATTTTGATCAATAAGTTATTTTTTATTTGAACTATGTAAGAACTCCTACTATTTAGGAATTCAAAACAGAGTAAGATTTTACTTAATTAAATCTTTCCTTATTTACTTCACAACAATTGCTTTGTAATTTATTTAGTCTTTTGTCTATAGTAATTTCTAATTTGTTATATTTTAGATTAGTTTGGTTTGGAATAAAGATTGTGGAGTCCAATTTAAAATCTAAGATTAAATCTAAAGAAAGCATCTCGGGGTTAAACAACTAAACTATTTAAAATTTAAATTATCTCCTAATATGGATGTTTATATTTAAAATTGATGTATACAAATAAGAAATACACCCTTTAAATCAAATACTCAATATATATTTGAATAATAAGACCAAAAGTGTAACATGCACAGTCAAGAAATACCATAATAGATAAATATTCAATACCTACCACCATTATAATATTTAACATAACATCAAATTCTAGATTTGTTTTTTGAAATGACACTCGATAATATATTGCACGCCAAATATATAATATTTAGTGATATTTATTTAATTTAAAAAATTTAATACTCATAGATATAGGTTCCTAAATCTAGTACGCCAAAATTATTGAAATGAACAACATCAAAATTTCACATGTCGTGATGGCACCTATCTCAATACTAGGCAAGCCGAAAATCTCAATAAATCACCATATCTTTTAACATTGAAAACATAATAATTAAATTCAGCTGAAGAAACTCACAATTTTAAATATAACACTCCCAAAAATCGGTGTCACTGAGTACATGAGCATCTAATATGAATACAAAGTCTGACTGATAAAATCACTGTCTGAAAATATAGAACAGTACAATAATTAAACAGGAAGGGAATCAAGTCTGCGGACGTCAAGCAGCTACCTTGATAGTCCCCAACAGAATTAACTTCGCAATCTACCTTGTTAGACAAGGTGGGTTGCTCTGATGGTAAGCACCCTCCACTTCCAATCAAGAGGTTGTGAGTTCGAGTCACCCCAAGAGCAAGGTGGGGAGTTCTTGGAGGGAAGGATGCCGAGGGTCATTTGGAAACAGCCTCTCTACCCCAGGGTAGGGGTAAGGTCTGCGTACACACTACCCTCCCCAGACCCCATTAGTGGGACTATACTGGGTTATTATTGTTATTGTTGTAATCTAGCAGCCGCCGTATCCGGGAGCACCTGGATCTGCACACGAGGTGCAGAGTGTAGTATGAGTACAACTAACTCAATAAGTAACAAGACTAATGTAACGACCCGGCCGGTCATTTTGAGAATTTAAGTCCCGTCCGGCGGCATAAGGCCCTGAGCAACTTCATATTATGTGTATTGACGTGCGTGCGTGGTTGAATTCGGTTCCGGATGTTTTAGAGTGATTTGGGACACTTAGTCCCTAAAATGGAAGCTTAAGTCTTAGGATTTTGACCGTAGTCGGAACTATGTGAAGACGACTCCAGAATGAAGTTTCGTCGGTTCCATTACCTCCGTTGAGTGATTTTAGACTTAGGAGCGTGTCTGGACTGTAAATCCGAGGTTTGTAGCTGATTTAGTCTTGAAATGGCGAAATTTGAATTTTTGGAGATTGGACCGAAAGTGTATTTTTTTGATATGGGGGTCGGAATGCGATTCTGAGAGTTGGAACAGCTCTGTTATGTTATTTGGGACTTGCCTGCAAAATTTGAGATCATTCGGACGTGGTTTGATAGATTTCGGTATTGGTTATAGGAATTTAAAGTTTCTAGTTCTTTAAGTTTGAATTGGAGAGTGATTCATGATTTTAGCGTTAGTTGATGTGATTTGAGGGCCCGACTAAGTTCGTATGGTGTTTTAGGATTGATTGGTATTTTTGGTTGAGGTCCCGGAGGCTTCGGGTGAGTTTCGGGTGCTTAACGGATTAAAAGTTTGATTTGTGTTGCTGCTAAGTCTTCAAGCTTCTGGTATTTTCGCACATGCGATGAAGAGACTGCAGGTGCGGGAGCGCACGCGTGGAAAGGCAAGCGCAGAAGTGGAAAAGTGGAGGAGTGCCAGGGGTCGCAGGTGCGAGGAATTTTCCGTATCTGCGATGCCCGTAGATGCGAAGATGGATGCGCAGGTGCGAGAAGAGCTGGACTTGGCAGTCTCCACAGGTGCGGAGAATTTGTGCGCATCAGTGGATCCGCAGAAGCGGATTCTAGGACGCAGAAGAGAGAGGAAGCGCAGGTGCGGTTGGAAATACGCACCTGAGGTTGTGCAGATGCGGCTAATTATGTCGCAGGTGCGGTCACGCCTGGGCAGAAAAGAGAAATTTGAGGGTTTGATTTCATTCTTAGTTTTTGGACTTGAGAGCTCGGAATTTGGCGATTGTTCGAGGGATTTTCGGAAGAAGCTTTGGGGTAATGATTCCTAATTTGTTTTTGGTTATATTTCATTAATCTATAGTTGTTTTCTCCATTTAATTTCGGATTTTTGGGGTTGAAATTGGGAAAAATTGGAAGAACTTCTTCAATAATGATTTTGAGTTTTGGAGGGGGATTTGTGGTCGGATTTGAGTAATTCTTATATGGTTGGACTCGTGAGTGAATGGATGTTCGTATTTTTGTGATTTTTACCCGATTCTGAGATGTGGGCCGGGTCGACTTTTTAGGGCGAATTTTGGATTTTTTGTTAAAATATTCATTTCATTGATTAGATGAGTCTATTATTGTTGTATTCATGTTATGCAATTGTGTTTGGCTAGATTTGGGCCATTCGGAGCCGGATATTTATGGAGAAGGCATTGTGACCGATTGTTTGAGCTTGATTCGAGGTAAGTATCTTGCCTAA